>VZTE01003928.1:1962487-1993507 GCA_013397775.1 Eulacestoma nigropectus
TGATTAATAGACAAGCTTCTTTTGTAAAAAAAAAAAAAAAAAAAAAAAAAAAAGCCATGTTACTTTTTGCTACACAGTAAAGCCAGGGTGAGAGCTGATAACCTGATGGAAATAGGAAAACATTGTGCAGAACACAAAAGTTACTGACAAATTCCTAAAAGTAGAGGCAGCATTAGAGAGGATATTTTTGCCCACATTACAGTAAAGAATGGATACTTTGATTGCCTTCTGCTGTTTACAGGTTGCCATAAATTTCCCAGAGTGCTAAGGAAGACAGTTGTTTGCAATGCAGGTGAGTGTAATGCTTAAATCAGAGAGATCACAGTGACCTGTTGGGATTAATGTTTTTTACTGGACCAGTCTTCCGGTGAATATTCCCAAGTACAGAGTGTCATTGTGCCAAGTAGCACCGTGCTGTTAGATTGTGCTCCTGTTCAGTGCAAGAGCCTTTTTGGGCCCACAAGCCGTATTCCCGTGCTCTTCCTACATGAACCCCCTGTAGGAAAGGGGAGTGAAACCTATGGTGAGACAAGAGACATACCTCGGTAAAAGACAAGTATGTTGTCCATCTACAGACTCCTAGAAAATATCTCAGATAGGACAGAAAAAAAAGGAGGCCCACCATCAAATTAACAGAAGATCTTGATCCACACCATGCCAGGCTGATGCTAGCTCCAAAAGTGCCAGAAATTACCTGTGTCTCAGGCTACCAAGGACAGACAGGTCTCTACCTTCTCCTGCTTGGCATCAAGGACACTGTAAGAGCCATGATCACTATCAGCACTGAATTGCTATCCTCTCGTCTTTTGCTCTGGCCACTAAGCCGAAAAAAGCAGGTTGCTAACAAGACAGCCCACATCAAGTGAAGATTCTAAAGAGCCAGGAACCAAGTGCCACTGTGCTGTGAGAGGTGCCATCACCTCTCCCCTTCCAGATAAGAGAGAGCTGAAATATCTGAAAAGCTGGAGCTTATCTCTTCTCTTGGGGAATAAGTTGCCCAAGAAGAGACAGGGGGTTGGCCCGAGTCTGCCTGCATTTAGAACATGGATCATTTGACAGGGAGAAGTGAAAATCAGGAGAGAAAACTCAAAGCCCCAGCTGATAGCCCAAGCCTCCGTCCCCACCACCATGAGGCACCTCACACCAGGGCTAAGGAAGCCTGCAGCACAGATGGCTGGATTGTGCCTCGGCTTCCCCACGGGCCATGAGAGAGTCCCAAAGAGCTGAGCCAGGAAGCGCAGCTCCAGCCTCACCTGCAGCACCAGCCAGTGCCTGCTGCTGGCTCCCTGCATTGCCTGTACTCTCCCAGAGCTGCACCTTCCACTTACAGGGTTGTGCCTCCCTCAAGATGGCACCAACCCCCACCCTACATTAGTGCCTCAGCAATCACTCTGACCATAGCAGGAAAACCTCCACCTGCCTCACAGCACAGGGGTTTCATTCCTGAGAGCCAGCACTGCCCCAGCCTGCGCTGGGTAAAGCTGTGGTGTCTCTGTTGTTTTCTGTTTGTCCAAATGTACTATGCCTAATGTTCAGACAGCTTCTCTCCCCCAGCTCAGTGACTCATTGCAGAAGCTCCTCCAACTCCACCAACAGCTCCTCTTCACCAGCTTTCTTGTAGCTCAGTAGCATTACCAAGCTGCTCTCAGCCAGCTGCACTCTGGACGTTTCTAAGTCTTGCTTAATACAGTAAGCACTTCTGCAGGTATGTGCCCACCACACACTATCAAGTACACCAGACCTCCACAGATATCAACCAGCACCAAAACTAGCCAACCCCACTGAAATAAGTCAAAAGATGTTGCCTCTTTCTCCAGCTTTTAAGTAGTGCTACCTTCTGATTTAGAGCATGGTTGCAACTGGGATACACTCAGAAGCATAATTCTGCTTAACCCACTCTCCAGTAAGGTTGCAAATTGGAGCTCAAGTCAGACTATGAACAGTCCTTGCTTGTTGTCTTTGAATAATTCAATGACAAACAATTTTGCGCAGAAGACAATTCAAGGACAAACTAAAAGACATGAATATTTCACATTTAAATCAAGGCTTTCAAAAATGTTCTGTCTATTCTACTGTATCTGTATTTTCCACACACCTGGATACCTGTGCAAATACATGGACTAAAACAGTATTTCATGGGACAGTACCCTGATAAATTTCATATGCAGATCTAAAAAATTTAATTCTTGACCTACAGTGGGTCATTATAACTCCTTGCTCCAAGGAACTCTATCTACAGACAGGAAAATTAATCTCCAGTAGTTCTATAAGTAATTTCTGCTCCTGTATGATTAAAATGCATTTTCTTCTAAAATTGACTACTTAGTAGTTTCTAACAGAGCTAACCAGCTAATCCTAAATCTTGTTGGGCTTTATTACACTTCTAAAGCAAATCAGTGAAGTCACCTCTTTGTCACTTCATTAATAACAAATATAGCCATTAGAAGTGACCATATGTTCCTGCAGTAGGCAGTGTTATTAATTCCCAGCAGAGGATGCCTTTTTCTCCCTAAAAAAACCAAACACTGACTGCAAAGACCTTTTAGCTAAAGCAAGATCTTCTTCACGGTATAGAAACAGCTAAAGTTTCCTCAAGGTTTCTACAAAAGGAGCAAAGGGAAATTGCAGAAAACAAACCATGTACCAACACCATCTTTTTATTGTATTTCAGCTGTGTACAAAGCTGACTAGAAGGGCCTCCATCAGTATCCTTGCCTACTTGTGCCACCTCATTTCTGCAGTACAGCATAAGGATGGGTGGTCAGTGGCACCTTTGGTGTGTTTAGCATAGCTTTGCATGCTGGCAGGTGGGTATTCACACAATGCCAGCAGCAGTGGTGCTGTAGTAGAGCCCACGTGCAGCAGCACTTCCAGACAGCTCTGGGGCTCCAGCAGAGCAGCACACACTTCCCTCCTGGGAGGTGGGAGCCGTGGAGAGCATACTACATTAGCCGTCCAAAATCTTCATTAGCTCTCTATTCATCTCAGGAGCCAGCTCAGGATGCAGCCACAGCACTACAAAGCTGTCAAATGTGAGCACATGAGCTCTCCTTTTGTACCAGGGACAGACATCAGACTTGAGAGCCTGGAAGTTTCCCGTGGAGGTCAAAAGAGCTCGGTTTTGAGTTTTCTCTTGTATCACTTCCAGCTGTTGAACAAGTTCTTCAGGTCACAAGGCATATTAAGAAGCCTACCAGACCTTTTTGCCTGGAAGGATGAGCCTCTCAGAGCTGCTGGGTCAACAGCCACTTGGCACACTGCTGCCATGTATCCTTTTTTCCATAATCTGCATGCGTTCTAAAACACCAAATATAAATACAGGGAGCATCCACATGCACAAGCAATAAGATCATTCTCATTTTCATTTGTCTTTTCATAAGGAAGCTTGCTTCATCACAATGAGTTAATTTGCTAATACATTTTCCCTTAGGGCATGTGTGTTTCCTTGATTGAACTGTTATCAAAATTTATTATAGTTTAAGACCCACCTCCAACATATGCAAGGCCCTGATTTATTATTAAATGCTCTGAATTTTGTGCCTTTTTAAAATGGACATACTGTGGATTTAACTTAGATATGTTGTTAGTTCACTAGCAATGAAGCTATGGATGTCACATACAGTTTGCATAATTTTGGTCATTGCAGCACTTGCTGCTCCTATAAAGCTAACCAGTGCAACAATTGCCCACTTCAGGGTAAGTAAATTTGAGGAACCCTTCCTATAGGCTGTGGAGACAAAAAATATTTTCTCCTTGCCCAGTGAAAAGGAAAGAGGGAGGATACATGGAGCTGTGCAGGGGGGAAAGGAAAAATTCTTTCCGCAAATAAAGGGATTTGTTTGTTTTCTTTGTCTTTATGTGCGGCACTTGAGTTAGCCATGTACTCTCCCCTGAATTTTATTTCTGACTTTGCAAAATGGTAAATCTAATGTTGAATTGTAAATCTAAAGCTCTTCACTCTGTACCTCAGAGGGCTCAGGGGAAGATGACCCAAATAATGTGTATTCAGAACAGCACTCTCAGTACCAAGCTGTGAATGAATGAGTTCAGGTAATGAAAAGAGGAAAAATTGCTTTAATGCAGTCTGGTCCAGATGCATGCCAGCTTAATACAGCTGACCTAGCAAGACATACTTTTTGGAGTAGTAAAAATAGCCAGAGGATCCCTTAGCTTTTGCAGAAATGAGGAGCAAAATAGGCATTAAACACTTACCAAATCTCAACCCTCGGCAGTTATTTACTATCGCAAGTGTGGGAAGGTGCCTCACAGACAATTATGTATAAAGGTAAGAAATGGTTGATTTCCATGAGAGAGTAGCACTGGACTGAGGCCCTCCTGACAAGACCCACAGTTTGTCTAAACTCGGTTTACACCATGCACAAAGAGCTGCCATCCAGCCAGAGGTCTGTCTGCAGGAGCGGCTGCAAGCTGACACACAGGCTGGTTCTTGTTCTCAGAGCAGCCAAAGCAAGCAACAGAGGAACTGAGATGTGCCAGGGACCCAGCACACCTGCAAAACTCAACAGGAACAAGGGAAGACAATTTCTTTAGACTCTGTGGCCTGCTTTTACACAGTTTTGCAACAAACTTTCTCCCCATCACATTCAATGGGCTTCTTTCAAAACTGAGAAACAAGGAGGTGTCCTACCACAGCTAAGTTAACACCTGTAAACTCCATGGCTTGCAGTGCAGTGCTGTACAATGGACAAAATGCCTACTGCAAATCAAGTTACAGCAGTGAATTTGGATACAAGCTTAAAAACACACACTCACTATTTACTCCCCTGGCATTCTGACTGCATGGTCATCCATGATTCCTAAGGCACTAAATTTAATCAGAGAAAACAAATACCAATATTTTCTCATATTTTGTTCAAAATAATTTCACTAATTCTCACATCAGAAACAGCATGTACCTTCCTTTTCAAGGTGGTTTAACCTATCTCTCCCTGACTTGAGTGGAGGTAAGAGCTTTGGGCAAATAATCTAGGATTAAGAAGTCAAGATGAGTCTCAATAAATAAATCCATACTCATCTAACAGAAGCATTGCCATTTACCTGTAGTGCAGGTAGCTTAGCCACAGACTCTTTCACTGTTTAAGTTCCTCAGATATTTGTCATTCTGCTGTAGTCCACCTGTGCCCCACCAGGGGCTTCATATCTCAAATACTTCAGCTGTACCTATTTTATCTGTGACAAAGGTTCAAGGCCAGTTTACCCAAGGAGCTGGGCTTTTGCTCAATACCAACTTTGACAGTTCACCTTTCATGAACATGTGATCTGTAAAATACAACTGAACAGTAAAAAAGAATTTCCTTAGGAGCTGTGAGTTTAGCCAGCAATGAGTATGACAGAGTAAAAATATTCCCTCTTGTTATTCCTGATCAAAACAATAAAAAACTTCAGCATCTTCTGACGCGTTTCCCAACCTGTCTTAGAAGTTTAAGACAATTAGTTTCAACCTCTTCTGATGTTCCTTCCAGTTCTTGCTGGAGTTTTTTTTTTGGCAAGTTTGACCTAATGTCCCCAATTTTTCTCCCAGCTTCTTCTGCCATCTGAAGCAGAAGTGTTCTCACATATTGTCCATTACAGTCAATCAGACATGAACTGTGTCCAGTGCTTGCCTATAACCTTGCTGTTAAATCCATTGAGTGGTGGACCTCCTGCTGCTGTGAAAGCTGACAAGTTATCTTCCAATGTCTGGAATCTGTGAAATGTAAGAATAGTAATAACAACGACAACAATAATAACAAATTAATCCTGATTAATTACTTTTTCTCCAGCTTCAGTTTTTTTTGAGCTCACCTCCTTCAGAAAACTTCAGCATATCCCAGCTAGCACACTGAGAAGCCATTCCTGGAGTCACTGCCCCTCTCAAGATACGCCTGTAGCTGACTTGTCCACACCCCTGAGGCAGGTGCCCGGATGTGTAGACAAGGTGAGCACTGAGCACTGGGTCTGCCACAAGGAGCCAATTAAAGCAGCTGCCCACAGCAGCCCCGTTTGACTTAATTTGAGCCCCACAGTCAAACACATATTGCAAAATTGCCTCTGTTGGCAGAGAGGTAGATTGCAAAATTTTTATCCATTTAAAGTGATTTCAGGGCTCCTTTGGAAGATGTTTGATTATTGATATTTGACCTAACGGGGGAAGAACAAATTTGAGACGGTCCCACTGAGGAAACCTGCATGGAAATTTTTCCTTCTCTTATCTTTCCTTGTCAGAGATGTCAGTTCAAATGTTTCTATTGTGACTCTCTTCTTTATTTTCTTCAGGCTTTCCATGGTTAAGAAAGAACAGCTAATCTCTGACTAAAAAAAAAAAAAAATTAACAAACAAAAAAATACAATTCTGGATGAAACTATTATAAGGAAAAGATGGAATACTGATGCTCATTTGAACAGTAAGCACCCAAACAGCAGAATGCATTTGAGTTAGCTGAGCTGCTGAGTTAACAAAGCTAGGGTTCCTGCAGACCCATTCTCGTAGGAACTTCAGTTGAAGCGTTTCCCACATTTGTGACACTTCTAATCTTTATTCCTGCTTCTTCCCCTGGTCTGTTCACTCCCTGGAGTCTAATTAGGGTTGAGCTCAGTCTGAGACTTTCCATCTACTCATTGCCTGGCAAGTTGCAGGAAGTAAATACCTCCAACTTCTTTGTGAAAGCTGATCAATAGATTATTATGGAAGAAAGGCCAAACAGCCGCAAAAATTCTTATTCACCCAGAGCATGACCATACTACCTTTCCTTCCTTTGAAATGCAAGGAAAAAAAAGGGAGCTGCCACATTTGTTTTGAGCATTATGGGTGCCTGTGCCTAACTGGGAGTGGATGAGGCTGGCATTCAAATGCAGCATTTTGAAAAAGCAAGGAAAAACTCAAAGGCTCTCCTATTGTCTGCAAGTAAGAAAGGAGGGTACTGGGCGGAAGGGGTTGCATGCCTGTTCAGCTGGGTAAGAGAAACAATTAACTTCTAGTCTTCGGCTATCTTTATAATTGTTCATTAGACAGCTCATCTGTGTATACTTGCAATGGAAAAAACCCATCCAAAGTATGTCACAGGCAGATGTGCATGCTGTGCAGCAGTAACTCCTCACGGAACTCTGAGACGTGATTTCAGGAGCCGAGCAGGGGAGGGAGGAGGGTCTATTGATCAACCAGGGAGGCCAATATCTTGAAATAGATCCTTTTATGTTTTCTATAGCTGTAGATGAGTTGTTCAGATTACAGAAACACAATAAGAGAGAACAGTGCAAGTATCACCTTTGCACGTGCCTCAGCAATTCAGAAATGGCCGCTGCCGTCCCACACTCAGAAACGCATTGAGATGAGTGTGCTCAGGAGCAACAGTGCCGAATTCCATAGCTGCACACGCCTCCTGAACCTGTGCATCTCCTCCAGAGCACACCTGAAAAGCTAATGCTGTGCCATAATACATTCACGATAAGCAGCTGCTGGGTGAGCTTGTCTCTTCCGCTCCCCTGCCACCTCCTTGCCCTGAGCAGCAACGCACGTGTTACTGCGCCTGCCTTCCACTCCAGCAGCTATTTTATAAATTCTTCACTGTGCATTAGCCTATTGGTTTATTTACTAGAAGTCAAGAATACATTTACAACATCCCTCTCTATGAAGCATTCTTTAAGAGAGCTTCCACACTAATTAAGTTAAATGCAATAATGACACCCTGTTGATGGAACTGAAGCTAATGATAATGATGCCATACATTTAGTTGCAAGCACCTACTCAGTTAAATGAATGAGTCTATTGTTTCAACAGCACTAAGTCCCACAGCCTGGGAGACCACAGGAGAGAAAACAAAACCTGTTACAATGCAGTTGCTTTGCAGGGCAATAAATAGGTTTGAAATGCATTATTCTGGCTTCGATGAACACGTGTCCAATCAATTACCCCATCCTGGTATACAGAGATATGTACTAGTGGAAATACGGTGATTTCTAAAATTGGAATAATGAAAAATTGATGCCTTTTTAACCAAAAGAACACACATTTGCTCTGTCCAGAATATATTTACTTGAACTGCAATAGGTACTTGGAAAAAGTGTTTCTTTCAAGAATGTTTGAAAATCAATAATACTCCCCAACCTTTGCTGATCAAATATCAGACCTTTTTTCAGACTGTAAATGTGCACTTAGGACTGAGTGTGAAACAATCTGAGTGATATTGCAATTCTTCATTGATTTTACACCCCAAGACTTCCCTGCCTTTTTCTCCAAACACTTTCCCACCAATACAGTACAGTTTTGCTGCAGTGTACCCCAATTTGCCTTTCTGAAAGCATCTCCACATAAGGTTTAAAAGAAGAGGTCTTTTTGATTTATTGGGGTTTTTTCTTTCAAATTACAATGTATCTATAGTAATGTTGATCTGAACAAATGATAGGGCTGCTCTTTATACCTGCAACAGTCAGATGTGTCTCTCATAACAGCTTTCTTCTTTGCTCTTTCTTCCATGATTAAAGAAATATTAAAAGCATTCATCTTCTCAAAAATAATTTTCTAGAGCATAGAAGCTCATAGTTATACACACCATTATCCTTAGAAGAAACTGTGGTAGCTACCCCACAGCCACACACTTCCCTTCCTCCTTTTCAGAAAGTCCCTTTCTGTGAGATGAAGACGATGCCACCCCCTGCAAGCTATTGCTGAGTAGCTGCCTTAAGATTACCTTTCTGAAAACATCACTGCCTGAGCCAACTTTCTCACCTGTTTCTGTGATGGGTGAAGTCCCAGGCTAAATAGGGGCATGCCTCATCCTCCAGCAGTGCTGTTCCCTCACACATCACCAGCTGAGGACTCAAACTCTCACCCAGCATCCCAGGTACCACTGGGGAGGGAGAGAAGCTCACTCCAGGAGCTGGACAGCTCCAGTCTTCCCTGTCGCTGTGGCTACATATATCTTAATGAAGACCATGCAAACAAGTGATCTCAGCTAACTGCATGGAATAATAATAATTCCAATAAATCTAGTGGCACAATTTGGTCTAGAGGACAGATTAGCTACTTGTGTTTAAGCCACGGGCTCTGCCATATTATTCTTTCTGTCTGCTTCCTACCCCTCTCTGGCTAAAAGCACACTTTTGAGGGTAACCTGTTCCTCTGATCACACATTTGAGTTTGCAAGGCTGACTAAATATCTTGCAAGTAATTCACAGACCAACTCATGGTTGCTCACATTTATACGCAATTAATTTCTGGCCCTAAGATAACCTATCCTTTGTTATTCATTCCTGTAAACTCTCATGCACATCCTTAGCATGACATCCATAAACACTTTCATTAAAATCACCACAACTATTCAGATGGGTAAATTTAAAGCACATCCATACATGACAGCAAGATTTTGGCCTATTTCTGCTGACATTTCATGTCTACTGAACCCCTATGACTTCGCATATTTAGAAAACATCTGCTGTAGTTAACAGAGTCCATATTCCTATTTTTCCCATCTTTTGTTTTTATGTTCACCCTCAAAGACATGACAGCATCGAGGGTAAATGGCAGCAATATGCTGTGTGTATGCAGAGCCTAATAGATTCCATCTCAGACGGATATATATGGGAAACTGAACCAATACGTCTTTAAACCCATAAGATCTGCAGATGTCATCTATAGCCTTGTAAATTACAAACTTTTACTGTTTTATTTTTACAGTTGATGATTGTAAAATATAAAATTTTGCATTATCACTGTGTAATAGCACAAGCTTTAGAAACATGGTGCTACAGAAGGGAGCATATATTAAAAGAGAGTATTCAAGGGAGCCTTATAATGCAATTTTAAGCTGTACAGCTGACTGTATAATAAAACTGTAAAGCCAGACATGAAACAATGTTTGCTAATAACAGAAAAGTGAAAACTTTATTAAATTTCTGGGACTTCAGAAACCAGCAAGGAAAAAACAGATGCATAGAGGACATTTAATTAAGGATAAAGACTGTTTGAGTCATGCTGGGGCATCTGGTCACCCTACATTAAACTGAACGTGACAGTGAATAATAAAGTATGTAAGAATGACATTAAAATAACTGAAAGACAGCTTTTCAAGCTGATATGAGCAAGGAAGTCTTGAGTTAAGGTCCCTGTTCTTCACTTTAAATCACCCTCCTGTGGCTGAACCACGTTGCAGCCACACTTGCGGACACTATTTTTAAGGCCAGGACAAGATCGGAGACACAAATGGCCAGAAAAGACCTCCAAATTTTGCAGAGACCAAATAGGGCTGCACTGCCTTGTGCAGATGTTTCAGCCCAGCACGCTTCCCAGCATCTTCTCCTGCTCCTGGCTTTCCAAGTGTGGCATGGGCTGCCCTTCAGGCCCTGAGTAATCCAGTGCCCCAAGATCCAAAACCTTCTGTCTGATCACAGCCCAGGGCTGTGTGATGGGAGACAGCAGTGACTGTGATTTTAAAAGTTACTCTCTTTATGGTGCTTCCCAGTACTTCACTGCAGAGATTTTGTTCCTACCACTGTCTTCCAGTAACAAGCCCCAGAGGAAGGAGGGAGGATCACAGGATGCACAAAGAGCACAAAGCATCAACAAGCACATAAAACTCCTCTGTCTTTTAGCCATTTTTTTGCATATGAATCCAGTGCTGAATCCCATTATGAAGATTTTTTGATCCCAGAGGTTAATGCCTACCAAACTCATGCCAGGTCAAAGTCTCAAAGATAGTAGATTCCTTAGAATGTTGTGGAAACAAGAGAGGCACACCTCATGTCCCCCAAAAGACATGCTGAGGTGGGGAGTCCACAGACAAAAATGCTGCAGTCACCCAGACTCTGCAAGTAGCTTCAGCCACAGTTTGTGCCTTTATTGAGCACATCTACACAGCCTCAGTTTTTATCCCAAATGGACATTTCTCCATTTGAACATCTCTCCTCGCAGTATTCTCCTGAGCAGACTTCATAGCGTCCAAAAGGAGTGACCTTGTACTGCTGCTTTAGGATAAAATTAAATTAAAAAGTCTATCAGTCAAGAGAGGCCCATAGAGAGCCAGGCTTCATTATTTCCCATGCTCTCAGCCCTGTACAGTGCTAAACCAGAAATGTTTTTATTCTTCCAATATATTTGGTGCATATGTTAATTTTTGCTCTACATTAAAAATATCACAACCCAGAGTTGGTCTCTCTCCCTCCAGCTCATCAAAAGAGGACCCTCCTGAAATGCGATGATCTTTTTCCAAATCTACTGAAAAATGTGTTGCAAATTATTTTGAGACACAGGGGAGCCCTACAGCTTTGAAGTTTGTACATTTTAAGGCTACAGCATCATCTTATTCAGAGCAAAACTGGGGATGAGAGCCAGACAAAGCCATTCCAGATATACCAGTCATGCCAAGCCCTCCTTAAGTGAATTCTATTTTTGCCTGGAATCAGGTAAAAGATCAAAATATCAATTTTTTGCTAGGCCAGGGAGGAATTACACCTCTTACTAACCCCACCTTCATGGAAGAATTAGAATCAAAGAAGAAGAACAAAAAGCGGGAAACATAAGCAAGTGCTGGTCTGTGCAACCCTACATCTGGTATTGGCTCACTTTCTAAGTAATACCTGTGGGAATTTGCTTTCTGCTTTCAGAGTGTGGCTTGACCATACTTTCTCTGCAACAAGGTTCAGTCTTTTACATCTGCACTTGTCTCCAGCATCTGGAGCAGTATGTGCAAAATTTGGTACCATGTGACCTAGAAAAACATTACCTCACATGCACCCATGAGCCTTTCACAGCAGCTCCTTCCTCTACTACTGCCTTCATCACTAATCTGTCCTGGAAGACTGGTCCTCAAACTGGTTTTTTTCCTTTTTTAAATATTCCGTGCACGTGGCAGATGAATAAAAAAACCAGCAGAATTTGAGTAAAGAGACAGAGGCAACAGCATGAAGTGTTCTGAAGAGATAGGAGATCAAAAAAGGTTTCATTCCCACATCCCTCAAAGGTCTATTCATATATACAATAGGCTCATCATATCTGGAATTACTTTGCACTGGAGCTCAGTCTGTGTGCGCTTTTATCAGCTGCCTTCCAAAAGTGCCTGCCTTCAGGAAGGACAGCCTGGAATGGGCAGGAGAGCTGGGCAGCCAGAGATGGCTGCTGCTGCTGGGAGAAGAAAGTCCAGTATTGGTGGCAACCAGTTTTCAGACACTCAAGTGTGAGGTTTTGAAAACAAACACATTTGAGATGAAATGTACACACATATATATACACACACACGTATACATATGTATTTATGGAATTAGGTATCCCTGGAACCATGGGATGGTCATAACAGACATTTGCATCCCAGTGCCCCAAACCCTGTGTTATCATTACCCCAACCAGGGTATTTTCGTTTTCCTCATGGAAGCTTTCTCTGGTCAGGGGTCCTCCAGCAGGGACAGGAAAGGGGAGATAGAGCTCATGGAAATGCAGGAATTATCCTGTGCAGGGAGGGTTTTTTCCTCCCTCCTCTCTGCTAGCCGTGGTACTTCAGCTCACATTGAAAGAGCTTGATAAAAGCTGCCTCAAAACATCCTTCCCAAGGTGCCCTTTAAATGAGAAGATGAAATGGGAAATTAAAAAAAAGAAGTAGTACAAGAATGGTTTCAAATATCTGCTCTCTTTCCTTGAAAGCATCTCTCTTATTTTCTGGCCAGCCCATCCTCTTAGTGCTCCTTCCTTTGGGAAAAGCCACGCCTCATGAGATGCTGCATCCCAGGCAGCCATAAATACATCACCATTTTCAAGTAAGTGTCAGTGGGTTTAGGGAGGTCTGGCTCACGATATTTTAGTATCTCTCTTTGACAATATTGCCCAAAACCACAATGCTGATATCAATATTTCACAAGTATTCATGAGAGAAATAAAAGCAAGAAACAATATATATGTTTTATCTTCAAAAATGGGAAAAGCTACAGTAACATTGGAGTTTAAACAAGTATTTCAGACATCAATGGTAAGACAAGACTTCTGAATAGGTTGGTATAAGGAAACACATATAACGATTAACATCACTTACCATTAACTCTTCCTCCACATAACACCCAAACAGCATTTAAAAATCAAGGAAAAAACTACTTATAACTGAACTGGAAGACACAAATGGTCTTACACTGGAAGCAACACCACCACCCACCTCTTTTTACCCTACATATTTGGACTTTTTTCTTTTAGCCTGGAACGTTAGATTTGAAGTGGCTGCTTTAATCTCTGCTCTTCTGCAGCCCTGGTCTGCTCTCAACTACTCTCTGCCAGTTTGACTCCTCTGGCTTTGGTGTGGCTGTATCAGAGCACCTGGGGGGAGTTTAATTTGGCTGTCAGTCCTCCAGAGCCAACTCACACTCCTCAGCTGCATCGGCTCTGCAGGACTGATGGGACTAAAAAGTAGGTGAGAACTTATTTTTGTGACTAAAGTCAGCAGATGTAGCAGATGTGTCGAGTAAGAGCATTTTTAAATGGTGACTTCTCAAAGTGTGATTTTACTGTAAGTTATACAGCACACCAGTTTCATGATCTCTCAGCCCTGAGACTGTCCCTGTAATATTAATTGTATACTTTCCAAAGTGCTACCCTAAACACTTTTCTCAGTGCTAGCAGAAGCAGTAAGAAATGGCCGGTACCTTCCGATAAATATAAATTTCCTCTTACTTCTGAGGTAATCTAATCCATACAGATGCATTTCAAGGTCTGTCAAAGTTATTCAGGCTCATTCCACAGCAGCCTGAACACCCTCTGCCCTGGAGTTTTACCAAAATGTACTGTGGAAAGAAATCCAAGAGTAGGTGAATTGGTAATATAAGCTATTTCAGGATAAAACTGTGATATTTATTAGGCAAATAAACCAACAAATGAAAAACACAAAGAAGATGCCAAACACAAAAATGACACTCCTGTCACTGTGAGAAACATTGAGAATTGCTCAACCCGAATAAAGCATAAGATTTAATAAACTGTTCTTGCAGACATGGTTATAAGTAAGTTTTAGCAGCAATAGGTTTTACTGCTATTTGGGCTTAGAACCAAAAGCACTGATGAAGCTCAGTGGCCAATATTATTCAGGGGAGAGCTAAATAAAAGTCATTGTAGCAGAACTCCATGGCATACAAATATCCAAGCATGAATAACGTGATGCCAGCTCACGCTGGTCCTTTTGTCTGCCTGTATCAACAGTGTGGGTGTCAGCAGATGCTACCCCAAATACACCATTAATTTTGCAACCCAGGAAACCCAACCACACGGCAAGTGGCTTAGAAATTTGAACAAGCTGATCCCAATGCACAAGCAGGCCCCCTGTGGTGTGCAGAGAATGGTGCTTAATCTTTTCCTATCAGGATTCTATCCTTCAGCTCGTAACATCTAACCTCAGAGGTCTGTGAGGCTCAGTAATGCAATGAAAAGCCTTGCATATAAAATTTTAACATCTCTGCCCCTAACATACAAGCCTCTCCTGAGTTCAATGCTTCCATGCTTTTGGGAACAGCTCCCTAACCCTACCACAGATCTCCCCACCAGCTGCAGCAGCAGAGCACCAGCAACCCTGCCCTGTCCCCCAGCTGGGAGGCTGCCCCGGGCCTCTCACCCTCTGCCCCTGCCCCATCCCTTCACCCCCAGAGCAGGGGCAGGCACTGGCTTCCTGGGGAGGGCAGGAGAGCAACCACATCTGCCATGGTTCAACCCCAGACAGCAACTAAGGCCCACGCAGCTCACTCCCCCTCTGTGACATGGGGGAGAGAATCAAAAGAGTAAAAGTGAGAAAACTCAGGGGTTTAGATAAAATTTCACAGGGTAGAAATCCTGGGAGGTGCCAAGATGAAGGATGCTTCTGCTGGGGGCATTGCAGCTCCCCAATGCCCTGTGGCACAGGGCAATGAGAGCTACCAAGGAAAAAAATGTTCCCTAGAGGATCAGAACACTTCCAGAGGTTAGGGACTTGCACAGACAGGTCAGAGAGCCACGTGTGGTCCCAAGGACCTGCCCTCACCTCAGCCAGCTCCCCGAGACCACAAACAGGCAGGAAAAGGGCCCATTACTCCCCATGCACTCACCACCTTTGCCTAACAGAACAGTGCAGAGCACTGCAGAGGCTCTTGTTTACTCCTATGATAAATAATTTGGCAAATAAGCCCTATCTTTACTCAAGTTGCTTTCAAACCATGTGGCTGGCCTGGGCTAGTCTCAGAAATGGAGAAATCACCCCAGCCTATACAGGGACCTCAAAAAAAAAAAAATTAAAAAGGAAAAAAAAGTAAGTCTAGCAAATACTAAGATGGAATTTAAAATCCTGATCATCCTTCATCACCTCAGACTGTAGACCTGGATTACAAGTAAATTTTATTTTCCTGTAATAAAACATTCCTCTTTACAACAGGAACATCAAGCTGACATTTGACTGGAATTACACCATTTGACTGGAATTACACCAAGAGTGAAAACTGCAAAG
The DNA here is from genome assembly GCA_013397775.1 of Eulacestoma nigropectus. Lineage (NCBI taxonomy): Eukaryota > Metazoa > Chordata > Aves > Passeriformes > Eulacestoma > Eulacestoma nigropectus. Next base: position 1,977,922 of record VZTE01003928.1, read on the forward strand.
TGACTGCATCACTGCACACGGCTGACAGTAATTATTAATAGGACTGCTCTTCCATTGATAGGCATGCATTACAGGTGGCTGAATAATGGAAACATTTGTGAACAATTGTTTGGTGGCAGAAAGAAATCCTTCTGCCAAAATTTTAATGCTTAAACGCAATGCAATTAACCAGCTCCAAAGCCCAGCTCTTGCAAAAGCAGGATAGTTTTCACGACACCTGCTGAGTTCTGCAGGAGCACACACAGCAGTGGTGTTTAGAGCGTCAAGAGTGGATGAGGCAGAGGCAGTTAGACTCCCAAATCACCCTCCCTAAGCCACACAAGTTAGTGAGGAATTATTTTCACTTGGATTCAATCAGAAGCACATACTGCTAGAGCAATATGCAGAGAGGGGTGAATGGAGTCCCAACCTTGCAGGCAGGTCTGCAACCATACAACCACCCCGTATAATGCTGGAACCCACAGTATACCTGCTGATGAAAAGAGGAGGGAGAAGTCTCTTTAGCTCTTCTAGTAAATCTGAATCAGGGTTATGTCTGTAATAGCAAAGGGATTCACAGACTAAATCAGAGAGGATCTCTAAATCCAGGAACCGAGTAAAAATGTTAGCATGAAACAAACAGTAATGGCCACATTTCCATCCCAAAATCAGAAAACCAGATTTTGGCTTGCCAAGAGAGGCTAAAGAATTATCCATTTTTACAAAGTGTTTATGAGAAGATCTCAGGAGGGCAGGAGGAAAAATCATGCTTCATTAAAAGAAATGCTAAAAATATAATATGATGACAATACAACAGACTAAACTTAAAATCCATTATCCTTGATCAAACAGGGACATCCACATGTAGCCCATGTTGGGCTCAAAGAGCAATACCTCACATGCAAGTGTTTCTCCTGTCAGTGCTCATACATTTCATTTAATCCCAGGTGCTTGCTGCTGGTCCTCACCTGAGGCATGTTACAGCTGAGCCCATCCTGTGCCAGGTGTGACTCCAGCCTGGAACTGCCCTTCAGACCCACCTCAATGCCATGGGCTCACCAAAGCTCTTGGCCAACCCATGAATCTGTGTTTGGGTCTGCAAATGCACCTCTGGCTGGTGAAGCACTTGCCCCTGCCTCAGTGTCCTTCACTGGACAGCACTGCCCTTGCTGCTCCCTGGCAGGCAGGGCACCAGCTGCCTCCTCCCTCCTTACCACCTGTCCATGATAGCACCTGTCTGGGAGTTCCAGCATCTCTAGATCTGTGATCAGGGCTCCCACAAAATTGCTCACTGAGGGCCGACACTGCACCTCTGGGAAAGGGCAGCGAAATTGGGTTGTCCCCAAAGCTCTTCACTGCGAGTTTTCTACCATAACAGAGACAACAGACTGCCTGCAGCCTGATCTATGGCAGCAGGATACCTAGAATGATTTCACCAAGCCATGTTTCCCTCTCCATTCATGATCTCTTTCTGCTTTCTTTTCTCCCTGTTTTTAAGTTACACAATTTTCAGGTAGTCAAACTTTTATAAAATGTATGAGACCAAATTAAATAAACTGATTTAAAAATAAATTAGGCTAAATGACTAAAACACTGAAAAGAATAGTCACTTACAGCATTTCACAAAATCAAAGAAAGGTTTGTTTTGGAAGGGACCTTAAAATCATCTAGTTCCAACCCCACTGCCATGGGCAGGGACACATTCCACACTACCAGAGTGCTCAAAGCAATTTCTACTAACTGGCCTTTGCAGTATCCTTTAAAGAAATGCATACTTTAAATGTAGGATCAAATGTTTTTGTAACTTCATTTTTAGAAAATGAATGTCACCAGTTTTTACTAAAAAAGCCTCCAAGCATTTTTACTGAATGTTTTAAAGAGGGGGAAATGAGTAAATGCAGTTGGCTGTCTGTAGGAACAAATAATCAAAGAGCCTGAACTGTAAATTGTGCAAAACCAGAATACATCCTTCAGCTGGGCTTGTAATTGATGCCAGCTATTTCAGAGCAGAAAAGGTTTACCACTTTTCTCTCACATTAAGATTTTGGCATTTCAGATCTGTATTGGCTTTATGATCTTAAAGAGTAAGTGCTATCTGACATTGACTGATAGGGCAACAGTTATTCCAGGGTTTTGCTAGTCCACTTACATGAGAAAGAAGGAAAGATGACAAGCATAGAGTAACATGATCCCTCCAGTTCAGCTGAGTGAAGCCCACGCAGGGACCTGCCTACTGAGGATTTAAAGTCATGTCATCCTCTGGGGAGTGACTCTGCGACTGGGCTCACTTCCACAGCTTCAGGTGGGAAACACCAGCTGTCCTCAGCATGTGTGAGCAGTTGGATTGAGGAAAATACTCATCACAAATAAACAACCTCGGCCAACTCTTCAAGTCCAACTTCAACTCGGTGTCAATTAAGGGAGAGGAGCAGCTGGTGCCACCTTCAGCATCAACACCTGCCTGAAACGACATGGAGGCAGCAAGCAGCATGAATCCTCTGGGAAGGAGGACAGTGCTGGCAGGGTCAGTACCTAAAACTGAAGTCACTGTAGATCTCGCTGGACAGCACTGCCAGAAAAGCCTCAGTCACAGACTGAATGAAGTCAGGTGTCAGCGAAAGTGTGAAGTGCTGGAGTCTCCAGGGCTTTAGGCCAGCCCCTCAAAGACCCACAGAGAAAGGGGAAAAAGCTCTTGCATCTCTTTGTTGTTGCTTAAGAGTGATGTAAATGTAGAAATACAAAGATAAGAGCATTGCCAAAGCCTGCTGCAGGATCCCTGAATGTTGCCATGCCAAATGCCAAATCTTTCATTACAGGAAAATTTCAGCTGCCTCACTTGAAAATGAATTGTTTCTTGTCACTAAGGCAAAGCTGTCACATGCCAAAGTAAAAAAAAAAAAAAAAAGGCCAAATAAAATCTGCTGCCTCTCATTAGATCAAAGGTTGGCAGAAGAAATAAACCACCACACAAAATGACATTTATTCAGAAGAGCAATTGACTACAGTCATTTGTCACTTTTAATAATACTACAGTTGTAAAATGATGATAATGGAAATCAAGTTACCCTAATGGTAATAAAATATTTGTAAACTAAACTTGTTCATTTTGACTATAAAAAAGACATTGAAATAATTCAACTGCAGGGAATAAAATTGAAATGGGTCTGTAATTACATAGATTTTTAGCGTCTTCTTCCTTATGAAAATAACTAACTGCTGATGACTCCCACATTTCTGGCACCTTACTCTGCAGAACAAAAGATTAGAAATATGTACCAGATGTACAGAAAAGGGACCTGCAGCAACATTTCAGAAGTGATGCATACATTTCTTCCCATTTCTCTTTCTTATTAGTAGCATGCCAAGTGTCATATCTCATTAACCAAGTGAGCCTGTATGCCAGTGAAACTTCACTGAGTCAAGAGAAGGATAGAGCACTATTAATGAAGTCACTGGATCTCAAAATCCTCCTCATCACCATCAAGGAAAATACTGGAGGATTTTTAGTGACTCTAATAAACAAGCATGCTGTCAAAATGCATATTGTTGTGACCTGACATGGCTTTTTTATCCTATATGACCTGCCTTCACAGGTTTGATTAATTCAAGGTAAGGATTGTAAGAAATTCAGCACTTGTCTCTAACCTCTCAGGTTTCTTTGAATTCTGTTTTGACCTAATTTCTAATGATTTCCCTGGAACACTTCATATAAAATAAGTTCCAGGGCTGTCAGCTGTAAAACATGCCAGTTCTAAAGGAAAGAGGGCAGGGAACTGAAGAGCACCATAGTAACCTGAGTGTATCCCAGCCTACATTCCTGGATTCCTTTTGCTCCTGTTTAAGATTTTAGTTTATTTTAGATTAGGACCATGTGAGTTTCTTAGTTACATCTAGATTCTAGGAAAGTCAATTTTTTAAAAACTCAGAGTAGTGCCAGTGCATCTCACAATTTAAACATGCCTTCCTCTCAGGTTGGATCTAAACTGTGCCAAAATCGATGAGACTGGAACTTCACCTCAGACCCACCACAGATGATAAACAATAATGGATTTTGAAACTAGATGACCTGACTGATTGCACAGGAAATTTTTCAGGTTTTGAAATGGCTTTGGCTGCAGGGATTTGTTTGTCCTGTGTCAGAAACTTACAGGGAAAACCTGGACCTTCGGGAAAATGGCAAGAAACCAAAAACTGAAGCCAATACATAAAGGCATGCCAAAATTCTTGCCAGCAAGGTTTTTATAGCTGCATTTAAAACCATTCCCCACTGTTTGTTTGGGTTTGTATTGTGGGGGTTTTTTTAATCAAAAAGGCTGCAATCAGCACTATACAATGCTCCTGCCTTGGAGGAGGGAACCTAGAACAGCAGCTTCTGAGGACTTCAGAAGTACAGTGTCTGCAAGTCCACCATATTCTTTGAAGAAAAACTATAAAACCGAACTATCAGTAACTGTATCAGTTAAAACCATATCAGTAACCTGAATAACTAATGTTAATATTGAAGTAGCCAGAAAGGATGCTTAGCAGAAAAGAACAATTGTCCTCAAGTTCCTTCCCTGCAACAGAATGAGACTTCAGAAAACAAATATTTTATCTCCTATGTTGTTATTTATGTAATTACAGGGGTTTTGCTTCAATACTGTCTCTATATGAATGTTTCTGGTAATTATATATAAAGATGTTTATACATAGAGTTTATCACAAACTCAAAGGATGTCACCTGCTTTGAACACAAGTGAGCTCAAGTATCCTAGGACAGGTTTCCTCTGTGGATCTTAGCACAGAACACAGGGTGTTCTTGTGCTGCAGTCAGAGACATCATTTCAGTACATGTGGGCAAATTGGAATCAGCTTTAATCCAGTGAAGCTGCATGGAAATACACACCAGTGAAGCTGCAGTCTCAGTTGGGGTTGTGCACAGTTGGGCCACACTGCTGGGCTTTGCTGTCAGCAGCGCTGGACCAGGAATTCTGGAACGAGGTCGTGTCATGGCTCTTTTTCTGCTGTTCACTACGCCAAGCACACTTACCAGGCAGGAAAGGATCTGCTTGAAAATTAAGAGGTCTGAGCTTTCCATTTAAACCCAAGTGGCACCACACACACAAAAAACTTCCCCTCACTGGTGAACTCTCTGGTGAAAGCCCCTTGAACGGTCTGTGGTCTGCACCTGTACTCAGTGTCACATTGTACCTCCACCTCCCTCTTGTGAAGGGAACCTATGCTGACACAGCCCTCTCCTTCCCCTCTCTCTGGAGATGGACCATGCCACACATGCAGAGACTGACTCGTGCAAGCCCAGAAGGGCTCATTAGCCCACGCTTTAATGCCATGCTTATGAGGACCAGATCCAGCCCTGGAAAGTGCATGCCCACTCTCCAAAGGCATGGAAGAGATTTCAGAAAATCTTGCCTGATTGGAGCTGCTCCAGGGAAAGCTCACCCAAGTGTCTATTGGCTTAGTGCTGAACTAGAACGGGAAATAATTTGGGAGAAAAGTGCAATGGTATCTCCTTTAGTTTCCTTTGGAGCCAGCTCATGCTCAGCCAGGCTTATTACTTCTGGTTCCACTCCTCTGCAATGGTTTCTCCTTTAGTTTCCTTTGGAGCCAGCTCATGCTCAGCCAGGCTTATTACTTCTGGTTCCACTCCTCTGCAATGGTTTCTCCTTTAGTTTCCTTTGGAGCCAGCTCATGCTCAGCCAGGCTTATTACTTCTGGTTCCACTCCTCTGCAATGGTTCAGAAGACTTTGGGAAATCTCTGCTGTGCCTCAGTATGACACAAACAGACCCAGCTGGTGTGCAGCTGCAGCCAGCTTAGATGTCTTTCATCCTAAGGGTAGACAGGCCCACTGAAGAAGCATTTAGATGCTGTGCTGGCACACAGCCCTTGAAAACACAGCTCTCTGCAGGTGCACACACCCCACCAACATCTGCCAGCTGCAGGAGGCAGGACAGAGTAACTAAGCATGGCATCTGATTCAGTTAAACGTTATTTTACCAATTACAACTTACTGGTTGTATACCTTCTTAAAATATCATCATGCAACGTCTAAAAGACGTGCAAGTGTAGTTGGCTTTGGCTAGTTTTGAGTTATTTTTTTTCCTCTGCAACTGAAGATAATCATAGAAATCTCTGGAGTGAAAACAGTGATATGGCAGCTCAATCAACTCATACCCTAATTCACCTCAAAAATTAAATTCCTTCATTTTACTGAAAAAAGATCACATATTGTGGAATAAAATCTAAGTGAATTTTCAAGACATGCACAAATGCACAATCCAGCCAATCAATCATACCCAAATATAACATACAATCAGTCTCTCAGAAGCACCAATAAGATTTCACACCCTGTTTAATTTCCTTGTGCAAAACTTGGTATGCATTTATGTCCTCAAATCTTCTAAGTGTCCCAAGTGTCAGGGAAAATTGGGTCAATAATATGCTAAACATAATTTTCAGTCTTTGAGAAACCAATGCATGAATCCAAGATCCTGACACTCATCAATGTGCCAATGCAATTACTCAGCTCTGACCATTCATTGTAGCTTTAGGAACATGCTCAATTTTAGTCCAAATCATGACTCTGACACAAGAAGAAAAAATAAATACTACTAGTAGTAGGAGAAGAAACAATATATTATTACACAAATCCAATAGATCCTGATTTTGTCGTGGGACTGACTGAAGCAATGAAACTCAGATGGTTAAATGTGGGCTACAGCCCAGCACTTCTCAGCCTGCTGGCCGTCACGATGCACACGCTGCTGCCAGGGCCACCCTAGGCTGATGGAATGATACCCATTAATTTCAGAGGCATTGGCTCAGTCATTACATTTCCCAGAGCTGATGTGGGAGGCCCATTGAAGCAGAACAAGCCAGAGAAGTGTCTGGCATACACCAAAAAAATAAAATATCTGCAGTCCAGAACTAAATTATAGGCTGAGAGATTAATTTTGAAAAATGCGTTTTTAAAGATGATACATATGTTCTTTTATATACATGTATATATCTGACATAGGACACTGCTACAAACACACCTCAAGCCTGCTGCCAATATCTGAGGATGAAGGACAACTAAAACATGTGGTTTGTTTTCCTCTTCTAAGAACGAGAGGACCTTATGTTCCATGCTCATCACTTTGCCTCTTTCCAGTCCTTAAAATAGCGTGCATATAAGAGGAAACTGAATGAAGTGCTTCACACAGCCTTCTTTCCAGCTACAACCTAAATGAATTTTGCACAAGATTGGAATCATTTGCTGTTTATTTAACTTTGCAAGTGTTTTGGAAGACCTTTTGTAACACTGACTGTTTTTCTCTGCTGGACTGCTTCTTTCACTGCCTCAGGCAGTTTCCCTCTGTACAGTCACAAAAAGGGATATGGTCTTCTGGACTTTATAGCCATTGAGTGAGGGTTGTCAAAAGAGAACTGCGGGACAGACTTCTCAGCCTGCAAAATCTCTCTCCATCAGCCCAGCACTATCAATGCCCGGTGGGGCTTGCTCCAAGCAGCTCACACAGAGTGCCCAGAGAGCCAGGTGTCACTGAAAGATGTGGAAGCTTTCACTGCTGCCCTGACAGTGGTCTTAACCACCAAAGAGCATCTCCTCCTGAGCAGTCTGCCAAACATGAACACAGGCTCAGAGCTTTATGCTTTTTCCCTCTCCGTAGGCTGGACTCTGAGGTTTATCACATCCCTGCCTGTTCTGCCCAAGGACTGTGTGCTTTAAATTACACTTTTGGTAACCATGGTGAAATGCGTGGTCCCATTTCTTATGAATAAAGACTTTCCCAAATATCTTCTAATGTGACTGCCCGTGAGCAAAAACTTATTCTTTGACTCCCTTTCCTCCCTGCTCTCAGCTCTGATGAATACAAAAGATGCATCAAATTTTTTCCACATTGAAAAAACCTCCAATACTACTCACAGGGCCATGAGGTATAAAACTGCAGTCTGTGCAAGGAGGTCAACCCATACAAAGCATTCACATATTCCTGGCTAAAATAGCTGTGGTTTTTTCTCTGAACATGGTCACTCTCAGGAGTCTAGATTTTTCTGAACATCTTAGTGTTCATTATAACTCTCAAATTTAGGATTTGCTCTTGACTTGCAATTTCCATGCACAGGTCAAGTAGTCAGCTCTAACAGCTTCACCACCAATTTCTTACAGACACTCAGTGATTCCCTTTTAATTCTCCCTCATTTGCCCAATTAGCATTCTTTTAATTAAACACAGAAAGTGCCTTACTTTCCTCAGAAAAACACATTCCTGCTTAACCCTTGATTTATATATGTACCTCTGCAGGCTGTTTCAATGAGATTAGTGTTTGCACACGGTTTTTGTTCTGGTTTGTAGACATTATTCTGAGGAAATCTTGCAGTATAACATCAGACTAGCTGTCTAGAATTTATACTAGAGTTTTGCCTAGCGTAGTTTGACTGCTGAGATAATTAATAGTCTTTAGTAACCATGATTCCCTGCCTGTGAACTTCAAAGACAGCAGCAGTTTAATATTCTTTCTTTGACTTTAAATAGCAGACAGTTATTACAACATTACATGATTTGGAAGTGAGGGACTGTACAGGAACTACTAATTGAAGTCGGCTAGAGGGCTCCACCACATCTGCCTTGAGTCAAGCTGTGTATGGGGAAAGGATTATATGATTTTTCTAATTTTCTCTCCATTTCCATCTGAACTCTGTCAAACTCAAATTATTGTGTTATCCAGCTTATATTTCAACACATTACCATGTGCCTGTCCCAGAACCACCCAGTGCTTAGGGACTTCCAGCTGTGGGCTATGCCTTCCACCAGGCTTACACAGCTCCGTTTTCACCCCCTGCTCAGCCTTAGGTAATATCAGGATTTGTGCCTGTGTGCAAGCACAAAAGCGATGTATTTCAAGTTCCTTCACAGGTCTTCAAACACCCTGAAAAATATCTCCACATATTTCCTTTCTGTTCTTCTGCCTCTCCATTTCCATGCCACATCTTTAACAAGCACAAACCAGATGGTGTGTAATAACCTGAGATATAGCAATTAGAGCAGCTCTCTATAGCTTCAGAGGTGTGGGTATGAGTCTCTGCTCTGCTCCGCTCTTGCACCAAAATTTGCTGCTGCTCCATAGACGAAGCACATGGCTTTCTCCTCCTCTGAGGCCAGCTGTCAAACCAGACACCTGTGATACCCTGGTTGTGGCACAGTGTGATGGACGAGACTGCAATTCCCAGAGGGTCCTGGCTGGGTCCAGCTCTGTGTACACCAGGTTACAATTGCAGCACCAGAGCCTGGAGCCTCTTGAGCTCCTTGGAAACTACCTCCTGATTCGCAATTTCCGTGCTTGCTGCACCACTGGTTATAAAAGCCTGCTGCATCTTGAGACCACCATGCCACTGCACCAGCAAGATGTTGAAGGGTCTTCTATGGGCAAGCAGACTGGGTATATGTCAGTAAATACTGATGAATCCAAAAAGGAATAAAACTTTACATGGCTTTCCCCAAAACCAAATGCATAATTTCACCCTTTCTGTCAGACCCCCGATGTGACTTCAGAATGGCATGAACCCCAGGTCAAAAGAAATAAAAGCTATTCTCATTTTGTAGACCAACTTCCCCATGTTTAAAAACCTCAGAATTAAATCCCTTATTTTCTCCTACATCCCATTGCTGCTCCTTGGCTGCGGGCTGTACCATCTCCCCATACCCATTGTCTCAAAGACTTTACTTGGCTTTTGGTGGACACCATGGACAGGAACATAAACACTAATAGACCTCATCTCCAGATGGAAAAAGACTTGCTAAAAAAGATGTACATGGTGTTCATAGGAGAAAGGTAGGGAGTTTAGATACCTAGATGACTAGACTACCGCCCAATCCATTGAATTCATCTTCCTCTTAACTGCAGCTGAGTTCACAGGAGCTCTGTGAGCACAGGTGTGCAAATGTGGAGACACTCTCCCATAAGCTTCCCTGTACCCCTGCAAGAAGGGAGGTTCTTACAGCAGAAATCCCAGACAAAATGCTGCCTGATTTACAGAAGGTGGGTGCATTTACCTCTGTGATATCTGAACTGAGGTGAGATTACCAGCCCTTCTTGCCCACTATTACACTTGAACACAATCCATTTGATTTTTCACCAAAGGCTGATAAAGCCGAGATATGGCAGGAGAGAGATTTCATGGCAGTGTTTCTTCCAAGGCTGGGCACAGCATTACACTAGCTGGACTAACCCCCATTCCAGCCATTGCCTCAGTCAGAGCCAGGACACAGATAAGGCCACAGGACTGCCACTCCATCCCTCAGCTCCCTGCGAGGCAGGGCAACAGCACTGCTTTGCCTTTGCTGACCTCTGAGCAACACAGCCTGGGCATCCCTTGTTCTACATTTCTGAGGATTTATAGAGTAAGGAAAAGCCCCTTTTTAGAAAAAAACAACCAAACAACTCGCAACAACAGCAACAACCAAATAAACAAGAGCAGGTGGCTAAGGAGGTATATGGTTAATTAATAGGCATATAGTTATCTAGCAATGTAAACTATAAAACTCTCTATGTACATGTCTGATGAAACCATTAGATGACCAGAAAAGGCCAAGGAGCCATTTGCAAGAAACTCTAAATGTAGGTAAAGGAGTCTCAACATAAAATCACATCTATATAAATGAATAAGAGTCTGACTCCCATTTTATTCAGCAGGCACAAAGACTACTGCACTTTTACAGCTGCCCCATAGCTATTCTTCTGATCTATGTACATTTATACCTCAAATACGAGAATTTATCTGAAGCTTACAGTTAACTAGTCACCACTTCATAAAGTTTTTCATCCAACTAAAGAACAACAATAGCACTACATAACACAGGTGACCAGGCAGAAAAAGACAACAGACAGTGTTTAATTTACAGCAAATCCAACATCTGCAGTTTTTTAGACAAATTATTCCCAGCACAATTACAAATAATGAAGGTACAAATACCACAATTTATGAAGCATTTTGAAGAAGAGAGGAAAAGAAAAAAAAAATTAGTCTACATTCATTAAATATATTGTGGCCACATTTAGATTTAAAAAGTAAACGTGCATGTTGGAACCCAAGCTGCAGAATTTCTTACAATTTTCTTACACTTTTCTTACAATTTTCATAAGACTCAGCATCCAAGTTTTGCTTACCATTTAACACGGTTCCACATAGGCTTCTTCATCTGGAAGGCTGTTTCTACTTATGTTGCTAGTGCACAGAAATTGCTTTTCTCCAAGATGCTTAAAAATAAAAATAAATACAACATTATTACTTCATCTATTTACAGTGAAACCCAAAGGAAATATTTCAAATTTATCATTTATTGAAGAAAAAATAAAATTAAAATAAGCACATTATGCTTTTGGAAATAAATTTCCAGGTCCTTTTTTTTTTTTTCTGATGTTTTCATCAAAGACATACCAAGGGGCTTTGGGATGAGTTAAAGGACTTTTTGGTTTTATCTTGTTAAAAGTCAATTTTCTCTGTGTTTGCAATTGATTTAATGTAGCCTTTAGGATGTTTGATGCAGAATTTTAAATCTCTGGAAAAATCATGGCCACTTAAATAATCTAAATAGCACTAATACGTTTCCTTAGTCTTAGCTGCTTTATTAATGTTCATAACAATTCAAATATAATGTGCAAAATATGTAGAAATATTTTCTCAGTCTTTATGGCACTAGATGTTATCTGTAAGTCAGACGACAAAGGCTGCTACACTGACTCCAAGAGCAGACTTGGTCATGGTCAGACATTTCGGTTCAAGAAAACAAACAACCAAGTTTGTTCAAGTTTCTTGGTTCAAGTAAGAACCAAGAAAAAAAAGGTTTCCTCCTAATCTCCAAGTCAGAGTTTGGCTGAGCACTCAGATCTCTTCGTGTTCAGTTGTTCACAGCTAACACTGTGAACAGCCTCATGGTCTGCACCCAAGTCCTTTCTAAATCCTGCTGAAGTTTCCAAAGGAGTCACACCGTCTGGCAGAGGCGCCCTCCACTCGCTCCTGCCAGCACGGAAGCAGTTAAAAGGGACAGTATTGAACTGAACCACCTCTCCATCTCACTGGCTGTCCCCTAGGCTTTGAGTGAACAAAAGGGGGATCTCTGAATAGGAGCTGAAGATTCAATTTCAAAAGGTATTAGAGATGTGATACAGAGGCACTATCTGATATCATTGCAGGTGAAAGTACTATGAAAGTGTGCTAAAATCATTACGGTTTCAGTGCATGTGTCCTTTTTTCCCTCGCAGAAGAATCAAGATACTTCAAGCTCTTTAAGAAAAGAGACAGTAAAAGGTGAATGACAAAAGCTTGAGCAAAGGGTCAGTGGCAGGTCCCTGGGACTGATTACCTCTTTGAAATCCAGGCAGCAGGGGATGCAAGGTGTCAAAGGCTGCAAAATCACTTCTGCTGAGCATCTAATCACCAATGGGTCTGATCAGTGGAGAACGTGGGGTGAGGAACCAGGAGAGATCACTAAGAAGGAAATACAGTGAATCATGCTGCTTTACACTGAAGGGGGAAAAAAAAAACAAAAAAAAAAAAAAAAAAAAAAAAAAAAAAAAAAAAAACAAAAAAAAAACACCCCCCACAAAAAATCAGGGAAAAAGGAAAAAGANCAAAGGAGACAGGCAAAACAAAGAATTAATAAAACACCTAGGAGTGAGGGTAAAGAAATAAAAACTGGAACAAATAAGATCTAAACATTTTTGCCAAGTCTGTGGGAGCTCACTGACTTTAAAGAATGAGCTCTTACAGAAGCCTGATGCCATAAAGTCACTGGGGTAGGTAGGAGGGGATAGGCTGGGGCTCACCATCTGACCCCAAGAAAGAAGAAAATGGCACAGAAAATGTCAGTTACAAAATGTGGAAATGTTTTTTCAAAGAAGTGAGGAGGACAAATGGGAGACACTTCTCCAAAATCCAGGGTGTATGACCTCCCAGGGGCAGGCATGGTTTCCCTGGGCGAGGAGCCCTGCCCCACTGGGAGCGAGTCTCCAGAGGTGAAGTACTTCACTGACCAAGAGCACTGCAAAACCCATCGCCCCTGCCAGCCCCTTGGCATCTACCCAAGGCACACTGGGAGAATAGAAATCGTACCTGTGCTTCAGCAACCTTAATGAAATTCTCAGCCCCCTTCACACCTTAACTCCGCATTTTCACTGGCTTAAAGGACTGCATTGCTCTAATCACTGGCGATGTGGAGGCGAGCTTTCCACCCTGCCTACCTTGCCACCTGCACAATGCTACCCAACAAGCATCTGTAGCTAGCAGATGTGGGGGTGCACGCCATTAAGTAGAAGCATTAGTTCCACCAGGCCCTGTGTGTGCCTGCATTCCCAGGACAGAGGTGGCAGATGCACTGGTATAATGCCATCACAGGGAGAAGACTGGAGGCGCTCCAGGGACATGGACAGGTTCCTACCAAGGAGTTCAGGATGACCCCTCACCAGGATGGACAGGGCTCATGAGGAAGAGAGGCTACAGGTCCCTTCCCTGCCCCAGGCAAGGCTACAGCCCTGCACACTTTGCTTTTCTTCATGAATAGGCAGACAGCAGGAATTTAAAACATACATAAAAAGAACAATTTTTCCAGTAGATTGGCATAGCTGTGGTCAGGGGGGACTTAGGAAAGGAACATATGCACACATACAGGAGGACATGCACTCCTGTAGGGACTGAGAATTACATTTCCAAAATTAAAATGGAAAATGCAATTCTGTTTAATGATGATTACAAGTTTAGCTATACTTTCCTAGATAAACCTGGGTAACGGCAAGACATCACTTATATTGTTAAAAGCTGTATTTATCATGACCTGTGGCAAGTTCAGAAAGAAATTCCCATGAAACAGGATGACTATTTACCTCTGGATTACTCTTACCTTACCAAGTTTCATGGAATGTACTGGTCTGTAAAGGTACCCAGTGGCTAACTGGATGTTTATCAACAAAGTATTTAGGCAGTACTGTTGTTTTTTCCCAGTTACAAGATGCACATTTGTTTCACAGTGTTTTCACTACTTGCATGACCACTAAAACAATATATTCAGGATAATGAGGTTTCTAGTGGTTTTGAAATGTTATTTAAATGCTGATTTCAGAAGCACTGTTCGTAACCTCTGTTAGGTCTGCCGAGAAAGCACAATTTCCGAGAGATTTATATCAGCATAAATCTTTGGAGCTTTGTTGAAGCATTGCCTTCAGAGCAAAATTTTGCCACTCATCTGCCTAGATACCTACAAACCATTGACCTAGCTAAAAAGTAACCTGCAGCACCATAAACTGACAGGCACAGAAAAGTATCTCAGTTAAATGTGAACCCTAAATCCCTTTAAGGTTCTTTTTCTCTTATTCTCCACCACTGTTCATTTAGTTTGGAGGAAATTTTCTACATCCAGCTTGGTTTCAACCCAAAGTACTGCTGCAAATGGAGTTTGCTGTTCAGTAAGCCTGCTCCTCCATGCTAGCAAGGGGGAATGGATGAATCTTTGCTTCTGGTTTTCTAAAAAGCCAAGGTGTGTAGCCAGGTGGGTGACTGGGCTGTTGGATGACATCACGTAAGTCACGTCACCTTTCTTTGCTTCAGATTCCCATCCTCTTGGAAATAAATAGATAAAACACTTTGAAATTCTCTAGCAAAATCCTTGAAACAGGTGGGTCTTATCTTTCTAAGAAGAAATGAAGATGTGTGCATTTGCAATGTGGCCAGAGCAAGGATTAGTGAAGCAGGTCACACCCTGGCTCTGACACTGCCTTCCTCTGTGTCTCAACTCACCTCTCTTTGCCTTTATTTCCTGTATCTGCTGTGGTATTCATTCTGATGCACCTTCTCCAGAATACTGTGCTAAATCTTGCTGTTTGCCACGTAAGACGCTGAATCACTGAATAACAGAAGGGTTGAGACTCGAAGAGACCTCTGGAGCTCATCTGCTCCACCCCCTGCTCTACTCAAGTAGGGCCACCTAGTGCAGTTGCTCAGGACCATGTTCAAATAGGTTCTGAATATCCCCAAGGAAGGAGACTCCACCACCTCTCTGGGCAACCTGTGCCAAGGCTTGGTGTAGCGGGTTTGGTTCGCCAGCTGGGCGGAAACACCAATTTAGTGTAGTGGTTTGATCACATCTATTTTACTCAGTGAGATAAGGACCAGAAGAAATGCAAAGCAGGCCTAAACTTTAAGGAATATAAAGAAGTTTATTACTAACAGAGTTTAAAGTAACAAGAAAAAAAAAGAAGTGAAAGCAAAACCCTCTTCCCTCCAGCACTCTCCAAGCAAAAACTCCTTCCCCACCCCCCCTTTTCTCCCTCCAGCACTCTCCTCTCCTTTTACCACCTCGCACAAAAGGTAACAATTTTGGTCAGTGTTACAGTCTTTAAAAGTCTCTTTCTTATGCTTAGGGAAAAAGGTTCCTTCTACTGATGCTGCAAACTTCTAATTTCTTCACAAACCCAGTAGTCCGCCCGGAAATTACCTACTGAAGTGAAATCTCTCCCATGAAAATTCCACAGTATATTCACACTGCAATCATGGGCCAACATATGGGGTTACAAGTCCTTTTAAAGATGAATTCTTCCAGCCCAAACACAAAGGTT
>VZTE01003928.1:1993957-2060592 GCA_013397775.1 Eulacestoma nigropectus
GCATGAAGGGGGAGGGGAGGCCCCTCCGGTTTCAGAAGCCGAGCCGGGTGAATTCGGCCATCGGGCAGCCCATAGATAGTTTAGCTGCTTGCGGCTCTGAGGGAAGAGGGGGGAGGGGGCCCAGGCAGGAGCCCAGGCCGGGCCCGGAGGCCGCCCATGGCTCGGAGGCCCCCCTTCCTCCCTCAGGAGACCGGGAACCAGAGAGGAACTTCCCGCCCTTGCACGGGATTTAAATATGCAAAATTCACAAAAGCGCATTGGCTTAAAAGCTTGTCAATCAATTCCGTTTCAACCCATGACACTTTGTCACTCTCACAGCAAAAATGCGTTTCCTGACGTTCAGAGGGAACCTGCTGTGTTTCCAGTTGTGCCCATCACCTCTCGTCCTGTCACTGGGCACCACGGAGAAGAGCCTGGCTTGTCCTTTTTGCACACCCACTTCAGGTATTTGTACACATCGATAAGTTCCCCCTTGAGCCATCTCTGAGCTGAGCTGAACAGTCCCAGATGTCTCAGTCTTTCCTCATAGGAGAGGTGCTCCAGCAGCTTACTCGCTCTTTGCTGCACTTTTTCCAGTAGCTCCATCTCTCCTTTGTGCTTGGGAGCCCAGAACTGGATGAACATCTATGAATAGCTGAGAAAAAAACATACCATAATTATAAAAACCAAAATAACTTCCCTTAGAGTTAGAGACTTCAGGAGTCCACTAGTTAGTTTACCAAGGAGAAAGTTAAGGGAGAAGCTTGAACACAAGTTTTAGGGACCGAGACATGGAACACCACATAATTTGTCAGTTCATCAGACAGGAGTGTAACAAGGCCAAATAACCCAATTTGAAAGGGGCAGAAGAGAAATGAAGTGCAGTGCAATTAGTTGTTTAACAATGGCAGCAGTTAGGTGCTGGAAAATTTACCAAGTGTTCTGGCTGATTCTCTGTATCTGGTGATTAAATCAAGATCAGATTTTTGTCTCCTTTGAAGTCTTGTCCCAGTTCATATAAAAATTCCTCTGGCCAGTGTGATGCAGTAAGTCAGACAAAAAATGATCACAACAGTCCCTTCTGGCTCTATTATCTATTCTTTTATATGAGATGACATTTGCTGTTCTGATGATTAGGCAATTAACATTGCAAAACACCAGAAAATTCCTAAAATTCAGCAGTGCTAAATGCCTTGAGTTAGTCTTTGCCTCAGTCTCAAAACAAAACTTTGAACACAAAGCACCACTGTACTTGTGTCTAAAACAAGCCAGAAACAAGACAGAGAAGAATTTGGTAGCTTAAATGCCAGTGTGGTGTACCCAGCCTATCTCGGCTGTGTGCTAATCAGCAGTAGCACCTGTATGCCAGACACAGGCTGATAAAATCTCCATACTGCTGACCATGACCAAGTGTGGCAGCCAGATTTGTTTATAAAAAACTGAAGTATTTCTAAAGGAAAACTGTTAAGGGGTTCTTGTCCTAGCAAAACTGCTCAGAGTAAAAAAGCCTGCATTTACCCTGGAGAGGAGTCCTTTAAAAAACAGTCCTTGAACATAGCTAGGAGCTGGAATACATTGACTGGCGTAGGTCAGGTTGCTGCAGCAATTATGTGTTTGGATTCTGGAGCCAGTCTACCAGATGTACCAAGCAAAAGCAACTTTTCTGAAATGGCCTTGATAATAGGTTTCTGAGGGAGACAGCTCCCTGGAAGCAAAGAGCTCTGATGCCATTTACGAAGGTGCACCACGAAAAGACGGGAAGGCATTAGAAAAGAAAACATAACATATGTTAATCATCTGCAATTCAATCACTTTTCTGTATAGCTAGGAAATGAATAATTTTGTGTAATGCTAAGCACAAGACTGTGACTCTTTGTAGATAGTCCTTGAACTGAAACAATAAAGAAAGCAGCATGCTGCTTGTCATTCTATTGCAGCCCTCATGAGAGCCAAAATAAGCTTTAGGAAAGTTCATGTCTAATTTTCAGACTTGGCTGCTCTAAAGAGATCAAGGAGCCCAAGAAATTTCCCTACGGATGAATCATCCTTAGTAATTTCATGTTATTTCTCAAACCAGACCTGAAAACCAACCCAGACCCAGAACCCTAGCTCTGTGGGAAGGTTTGGATGGCACATAACTGGGCATGCAGTCCTGCTCATCAAGAACACACCACCTCCTAAGCAGACACCCAAACAAGCAGTTTCAGAGAGGACATGGATTTATTTGACAGGCATGGAGTGTAACATCCCCCTGGCCATGGGCAAGCCCATGGACAAAGCCTGTGTCTTTCCCACTAGAGGATGATAGAAGGGAGTGGGGGCTAAACATGCACTCCTCCTTGCACCCCATCTCTGTTCACGCTTGCAGCTGATACCGATATGCTCCACTGGCTGCTCAGGTACCATGGCTGCTGGAGAACTCAAAAGCTAGTCAGGAGGATACCATATAAACCCATGAACAGATTTTTATCTTCTTTATTTGGTGCATATCACCACACATTGTGGGCGGAGGCAGTGGTGTAAACAACCACTGCCAAGGACAGCTCCCCCTCCTTCAGCCAAGGCTGGAGCTACATCCCTTTTGTGAAGGGCAACATTTTAGCTCATTTGCTACAGCTGAATAACCTAAAAAATTATGTAACAGGGTGAGAAATTTAAATTTAAGCTGTGTGTTTATAAGACAAGCAAATAGCAGTATTATTTACTGTGTCCCCAAACCCCTGCTAATCAGCACACAGGCAGCTGTATCTAAGTCCTTTCTCTTCACACACACACCATCAACTCCTCTCTCCTGCTCTTGGCATCACTTGTTATGCCTGCTCCATTATATCTCCTGGAATTTTTTGAAAAGGAAAGCTTGAAAAGACTAGAATTAAAAAAAAAAAAAAAAATCACTAATATACCTTCCTCAGTCAATAGAGGAAAGCCAAACAATGAGGGAAGCTCACGCACACATATCCTAAAACTGTAAATAGAAGAGGCTCTTAGTTTGGTAGAAATTCCATTAGTGAGCCTGCATATAAATGCAGGATGTGTGTATGCACACATGTACATCAGCTGAAAAAATTCAGCTGTGCCTCTCTGCTGTCCCAAGGCAGAGCTGACCCTTCGTGCATGGCCACCACACATCATCCCCCAAGCAGAGGATGGGGCAGAAGAAAGTCCAGATTTGTCCTGGCAAATGGGAGAAATGCTCCAAAAGGGTGAAGGATACAGGAGGGCCAAACACACAAAGTATGAGATGCAGGCAGGAGGACATCAGCTGGGGAGGAGCTGCTGGGTGGCATTTTGGCACAGGGTGGGCTCGTGCACATGCCACTCACAAGCACAGCACGAGCCCATGGTGCCTGGCTGGCACAAGAAAGGTGAACATTTTACAAAGGTACATAAGCACAGTGACACAATTTTTTTCTTCTTCATCTTCTGTCAGACTGCTGTTATGTACTGCTGGAAAACTCTGGCTTGAAGGCAAATAGAGACCAAGTGGGCATAACATAGGAGCACCATGAGTGGCCTCAAAAACACCCTCCAACTGCAGGTCAGAAGCCGTTTCCCCTGAGAAAGAAAACACTTGCTGGTAGACGAAGGAGAAGTAACAGCAGCTTTGAGCTCACGAAGGTGACAAAGAAAGGGAACAGTTGGCTCTCCATGTGTGCAGGAGACCAAACAAGGGGAAACAAGGAGAAATAGTTAGATAAGCCACCAGAAAACTCTGAGGGGACGTCTTTAAGACAAACACCCCTGAGTTTAAGGCCAGGTTAGATGGGACTTTGAGCAACATGGTCTAGAGAAAGTGTCTCTGCCCAAGGCAGAGGGAGGGAACCAGGTGATCTTTAAGGTCCCTTTCCCAAACCATTCTATGCTTCTATGAAGAGCATCCCATCCTGAGTTTACCTACAGTATATCTCAGCAATTACAACATTCAGAAAGCACAGAAAATGTAAAACACAGACAGAGCAAATACAAACAGGTTAGTCATGTAAAGCCTCAGCTGATGTCTGGAAAAGGCAATTGGCCTGCAGTCTCACTTGCAGTATTATTTTTGTGAGGACCAGAGGTCAAATTCACAAGCTTCAAAGGGCATTCAGATGAACTGAGTTAATTTTTAGGGGGAATTGGATGCAAAACTCTTTTCACATAAAATCTCAGATTGTTTCCCCCTCTGATTTTCCTTTTCCCCTCTAATAGATTTTGCCTATGAATGCAGGAAGTGTAGAGACAGCACCTAAAATAATCTGAGGTGCATACATTCCTACTAGATACAGGTAACTGAGGGTGCCCAGTACATTTGCAGAAAGCCTGTGACACACTAGGGAACAGTCATGTCAACCCAAGACCTTCTCTCCATTTCTGTGCGGAGTGCTGGCTCACATCCAGTTCAGACAGAGTAGCTGAAAGTCATTTCTCTCTGATGTTGTTTAAAAGCCTAAATGCAATGAAATACTAGTCTGAGTCCATTTCCCAGTGAGCAAAAGTGTCAAAAAGCCACCATCAGAGCTGGATCTAATTGGCAGTCCCAGTAGGGAAGCGAGGAAAGAAATGGCGAGACAATGCCCTGACTCTTGTGGTACTTGTTACAAAACTTTCTGCAGCAGTTGCTCCAACTTTTGGGCCACTGAGTTTCATATTCTTCCCACCCACATCAAACCCCCCCACACTCTATTATGGTTAACCAGACACCTCACTGACATGTTCTGCCTCTTTCTGCCTCCTGGCTTTTGCTGCCAGTGAACAGTTGTCACTGTATGAAAAGTCACACCCTGGATCCCTATTCTTGACTGATTATAGGCAACTTAAAATGTTTGACCCCATGCCAGGCTCATGG
This sequence comes from Eulacestoma nigropectus, assembly GCA_013397775.1. NCBI lineage: Eukaryota > Metazoa > Chordata > Aves > Passeriformes > Eulacestoma > Eulacestoma nigropectus. The sequence continues at coordinate 1,998,762 of VZTE01003928.1, forward strand.
CCGTTCTGGCCTTGAAACTGCCATGGCTGCATTTCAATATATTTATCCTTTTTGCTATCAACAGAAGAATATTACTCAATTGAGCACAGAGTTATAGGGCCAAACATCATCAATTCTGCAGCTGAAGCCTTACCTCCCCATGACTTGCTCCCAAGTCACCCCCTATGACAGTGAAACAATCTCAGAATCAAACCCTAAGCTCTAGAAGATTGGCTGGATAACCTGACCATAAAATCAGATTATTTGGGCTAACAAGGCTTACTCAAGAGCTTTGTGTGAATTTTTGTCACATGTAACACTGAAGACTTCATGGCAAACTAGGCACAGGTAAGTATTGCCATGGGTAGTCAAGTTGCCAGCCTAGCAAACCTGGTTTAGGGTAAGTGCCACACCAGGCTTCCTCTGGGAAAACAGGCAAGTCCCATTGATTGCAAGGAGGTAAGCACCTCACTTTTCTCCCTTTCCTCGCAGGCTTCACTTTGCCTGGAAATTTAATTACCTGGAAATTTAATTACCACTTTGCCTGGAAATTTAAATTACCCCACTCCAGGCACTTCAGAGGGCAAATCTGTGTAAAAAAGATACACGACTGATGAGAGCGGATGATTAGGTACCACCAGCAGCTAGAAAAGCATTACTTTATTTCCAGTGGTTATCTACAGCTCTCCATGAATGTATGCTGAAACAAGTAGTGCATATTTCCCTTCAAGAAATAGCTTATTTTACAGCATCCATCTTTAGGTGGTTTCTGGAGACTTCCCAGTAGTAGTAACAAAAAAATCACAACAGACTCATTTTCCTCACTAATTCTCCTCCTAAGGCATTCATCTGCTCTGCACAGTTGAGTTTATTTCCTCATTCCCCTTTTCTCTTCACACTCTTTCTCTGTCCTCTTTACTTGTTTCTATTTCCTCACCTCCTTTATATTTTTCTCCTCCTTTGCACCTTATGCTCTATAATTTGTGCTAGTCTGCAGGGAAACCAAGTCAAAGCAGCAAATTTTATGTTTCAACCTGAGCACAAGAAGACTGGTCACTCTCATCTCCTCTGAAAATCAGTTTGAAAATTTTGGTCTTGCTGTCCTTCATATGAAAAGAAGTATAAAAGGGAAATGTAACAAGCACTGGGAAAGAGCAAATAATAGAGCACCACTGACAACAAGTTGCTTCTCGGCTCTGGCACAGACCTTCCCACCATCCAGAGTTTGAAGAGGACAAGACACATGGCACAGACAAAATTTAGGTTCTGCAGTACTGTTTGACCAAACAAAACTCACAGGCGTTCTACACTGTCAAACTTAGCTCTTTAAACATTCTTTCAATGCAGAAAGGGATACCTTGCACTCACAAGGCCATTCCTGACAAGAGAAAGGGTGGGAAACTTGTCCAAGAATGTCTTGGGAGTTTTGTCCAGAAAGAAGCCTGAGTGGCCATTTTACACAACACTTTTTGTGGAAGGAAATATCAAACCTCCCATCTGAGAGGGAAAACAGCAGCAGGTCTTATTACTGGCAAGCACCAGTCCAAAGCAGGAAGGTGCCTGGACAGGGAACAGACTAGACAAATAGTTCCTGGACAACCTATTAACAGAAATGCACCCTCAAATCCTGCTCAGATGGTTTCAAGTAAACACATTTGTAGTAAGAACTATTGGTACAGATAATTAACAAACTACAAAAAAGTCAAATGCAGGCTTTCTGTAAATTCAGTTCTATTACTAACCTATATAATAACATTAATACTCTGCACCATACATTAAGTTCTGTACAAAAAGGGGGAAATAATATTGGCTGCTATCAGATTCCTCTGATTCCTCCTCGGTTTCTGTAGTAGGCTATTAATTAATACATAATTAATGTCCTTATTTTTCATGTAAAGAGGTTTTAATTTTGCTTTTCTAGTTCCTTGTCATTACTGTGGACAGGACAGTTTTGTATGAAAGCAATGGCTGGTGATGTGGCATACAGCAGCTGGTTCCAAAAATTTGATTTCTCTGTTTACATACCTGGCTTTAAAGTCCCACAGCAACTGAAAAAAATAATAAAAATTCTCAACTAAATTACCATATTGAAAACTTCCATATAATCCTATTTATGCAGAAGGGTTTTTCTTACAGCATTTTGCAAAGTTCCTTCCCAGCTGCTAATATTTTAATAAAATACCTTTATTATTATGGAGTGCACTGGGAATTAGACCTGGAACTTCTCTAACTGCAGCTTAGCTGGGAGAAAGAAATGCACCACTAAAACCTTTGCAGCTCAGGTCTTTTTAATATTTCTTTCCCTTTCAAAAGGTTTTGACTAATTTCAAGCCTTGCACCTGCTTCAATCACCCATTTTAGTGATTATATTTTCTTTACCCTTGCTAGAGAGGAGGCTGGAGCTTTACACTCCTCATTGACAACTCTTCCATCAAGAATGCTGTAAGAGATGAGCACTTTCCTTGGCAGCAAAGAAGGAAACCATGAGGTGTTACACACAGAAGGCTGCCTCAAAAATAAATAAATAAATAAACTTACCTCATATTTTATCCAGCATCTTCTGAGTCTCATCAGAGGAAATTAAAAACAAAATTGGCTTCTTGAGAGGATAGATCAGACACCTTAAAGAACAGCTGCAATTTGTGTTTCTGAGAAGTTAAAATTGAAATGCAGACTAAAGTGGGTATTGGGTGATTTATTAACCTCCTTTCTCCATTCTTTCTGAGTGTCAGTACATTCAGCAGATTATCAATAGCACCGTCTTTAATGTATGATTTTCAAAATGAAATTAAACAGACAACTCCCTGTCTCTCTTCCTTCTCACCTCACACAGAGCACAAGGATGTTCAAAGGCCCTTGCAGCTCCTGTTTGCCCAGCAGAAGGCACAGAGCCTGCAAGCATACCCTGCAAATTTCACAGCCTGATAAAATGCAATGGACATCAACTGCTGTAGGTATTAGTGCTGTTTGTGCCAAATGCTTGAGAGCCTTCATGAGCTTGCCCAAGCACACGAGGCCTGTTCATGAGCAAAAATATCAAATATTACTCCTTGACATTTTGTTGTGTTAGTAACCTAACCACAGAAACTATATCAAGATCTACAAAGCCATTCAGCCCTTAATCATAGCAGGTTTGAATCCCCATGTCAGTTAACACTCTGTGCATAAATTGCTGGCCATGTGGATTTATGCCACCAGGACGTAATTCACCAGCATCACCCCTTATATTTGATTAGAACTGTGGGATTTGAGAAGAACAGACTTACATAGCTGGTTGCAATTTGAGTTCCGACCTTAACAAAAAAGTCGGGGACTGAGGTTCACAATCTGTCTGTGTGCTTAAGTAAGAGTTTCACGTTCACCCTGCTCACATTAATTGCTTCTTTAACCTGCAAATGCTGACACATATGCACAGCTGTGCACACTAATAGGGGGGACAGCAGCTGAGTCTCTATCAAGTTTCATTATATCCTGCATGCTTAATTGTTCTCATCATTGGAAACCACCATTTTATTTAACAGTTTAAATACAACAGAAATTCCATAATCTCATTTAAGTATTAAAGACATTTATAAGCAAACAGCAATGATTTTAAGAGGAACAAACATTAAATAGATGCATGGACTTGGTCACCTGGTGCAGGTAAGATTTTTCTATTCACCCCCTGTGTCTGTAGCCAAAGCAGGGTCAGAGACTGTGATAAAAGTTTTTTGATTCATTCAGCTTAGCCTGGTGACACTGGCATGCTGGGTCAAGTGCACCGTAGCTGCCCATAATTGCAGATATTAATGAAGCTTTGAAAAGGATTCAAAAATGACTTTATATGTCCATGCTGGCTAGAAACCCATTTTGTCCTTGCATGAGCATGTTAGATCATCCAAAAAATAATTCAGCTACTAGGGTTAAAATACACAGATAACACTCGAGCTCTTTTACGGCTTTTACCCATGCCAGGCTTCTCTCTCCTTGGCTCATTATCTTGTTCGTCCCCTCTCATTTGACAGGGAGCCCACTGAATATCAGAGTAGCGCATCCACATGCTGATGTGCTGCCAGACTTTCTATTACAAAACCCAGTTTGCAGAAGTACACCACCCCTCACTGAAGCTTTGAAAGCAAGACATTAGGTCCCAGCCTTGGAAACCTGTCAGATTTTGAGACCCTCCGCTCACAGTAAACCTCTAGAGTGGATGGATTTATCCTGTCAGAGTCCTGCAGAGTGTTAAAACATAGGTGCCATCGTCTTCCCCTGGGCATCCCTCCACTCTGCCTCTGCTGGTGTCTTTGTCCTGATACTGCCCTCAGCGATCCCATGGTCCCATCCTTCTGCCTAAATCTCCTTTCAAGATGCTCCCTTTATGGATAAAGCAGGTAAAACCAACACAAACAGACCATGCTGATAGCAGGTGCTGAGGGGCCTGGGCTAAATTCCAGCTTCCCAGAGACACCCTGCAGGATCACAGCACCTCTTTGACCTGGCTGCATGTCTCTGCAGGCAGTCAGCCTCAATTGCTGGAGCACCAGCCCAGCTCACCCAGGGAGGGGGAATGGAGGGCCAACTTGGAATTTGGCTTCTTCTCCCACTCTGGCTCTGCTGGCCACTGGCCACACAAACTTACATATGAACCTAATCTTACACCTGCTAAAATCCTTCTTTGAGACAAGAGAACTTCTAGCAAAGCGCAGAAATTTCACTTGTCAGCATGAAAACGTGCCTTCTTCCAAAGAAACCAGGCAAGTCACTCAGTAACTGCTCTGCAGAAAGTCCCTGAGGCATCGTGGTGCCAACGTGTCAGCCCTCCATTGCCTCTTCCCAGTGCCAGCCTTTCTTTCTCTGCATGAAGAGTTGAGAATGGAGCTGTTCTATTTCTCCCTGCTGTTAGTCAAACTTTGGAGCATCGAACCGACACTAGTCTATCAGCCTTACAGTTATTTAAAGACAGCCTGTCAGTTTATTATTAATAGCAGCAATTACATTATAGCAGTTAAAAGAGACAAGTGGGACTGGGAACGTACGGCAGCTGGGGTTAGAGATCTTCTCAGGCCTGCTTTGTGCTAGAAGAGGCTTTCAAGTGTGATTATACGAGCAAACCCTTCTCGCTGAGACCCATGATACCTCTTCCCACAGCACATGGCATAGACAGGGGCTCATTCTGCCAGCCCATCTGTAAGCTGAGGGGCCACAGAGCCAAACTTCAACTAATACACCCTTCCTCTCAGCAATATCTACTGCCTCAGGTTTAGCGAGGCTCTCATCTATCCACGTCTCTTTTGGTCATTTCTGAGCTTGAGGCAGAGCATGCTGACATCCACTTTTGGCACATCATTCAGGCAATGCCACTCCCTCATTTCCAGAGGGGAAAAAAAAACCACTTCCCAAAGAGAATGTAGATATACAGCAGAAAGCCACGTTTAATTTTTGCCCATGTAGCTGCATCTAAACTAAGGGTCTACATCAGCATTATTAAAATAGCTCAACCAATATTATTTTACGGTCAGCAACTTCAAATGTAGGTCTTAGCCACCGGGAGAGAATCATCTTCCTAAGTAGGCACCGAAGAGTTCATGTTTTAAAGGCTTTCTGGAAGAAGGGAAACCGAGGCAGAAAGCAACTGAAGGGCTCCCCCAAGGTCATGCAATACATTTATGCAAAACGTGAGCCTACCTGCATTTTAGTCCATGGCACAGATGCCATGGAGGTAGCAATTTAATAAGCTACAAGCCCCATCTGTTCATTATTGTCTCAACTGGAGATTGCCATCCCCAAAGCTGAGCCACATTAATTGATTATATGAATGCTCCTGCTTTGACCCAATGCAAAGGCAGTCAATTTAATTTAAATCCTTGTTGGAGAAGATTTCAATTTGCTGGCTGACTTTACGCTGAAGCAGACAAGGAGCACTCACGGAAGTTTCATAACCCACTCCCGCTATGTCTGACAGAGCACATCTGTCCACCTTCTACCTGCCTGGCAATTTCTAAATCAAAACAAATAAAATGTGAAATGAGCAAAAGGGAGACTTTGGGCTGAACAGAATTTCAGCTATCAGAATTTCACAAAATTAATAGCATTTCTTCAGTCGGAAGCTTTCCCTGTTCCGAAGTTTCTCTAGTTTGCTTTCCAGAATCATGTATTTTCCCTTTCTCTCCATACTTTAATCTGGTAAAGAAAAGGGAACACAGTTCATATTTTTGTTCCAATTACCAGCATTAGGCAGAAGTAGTAGGGTCATAGAAGCTACAGAGGTGGAAAAAAGCTTTAAAAAAACTCTCCCTAAATGCTGCATCCACTCTTCTTGACATTTTAAGTCATCAAAACTTCACTAGTGATATGAGACGCTGCTAAATTTTCCTCTCTTACCCTTTTCTTTCATTTTTATTAGCAGTTGGATTTTGATTACATTATGCCTGACAAGGACCAGCTGCCTCCACAAGTAACTGCATTATCATCAGAGGCAGCCACAAGTAAAAGCATGATGTATGTAAAGGAGTCATAACATTTACTGGGTTTTTTTTATAAACTGCATGAGAAACCAGTTCACATGCACCCTTCCAGTATTAAAATAATGGACTTGCAAGTCCTCCCTTTGAGCTAGGCTCCCAGGGAAAACACACATCCGTCCAACAATACACCTCCAAAACCACCATTTCCCTCTTTTGTCCGTGAAAACAAGACCATTTTTTGACCATATGAAAGTACATTAAAGAAAGAGTATTTTTTGGTTGAAAGATAGCATTAATTTTTAGGTCTTTGTCCTAGAAGTTACAGCCTTGCTTTGTTTGCATTGGGGGTATTTTTCTCTTATTCTTGGGAAAAATGACAAAAAATACACAAACTGCATCTCACAAACAAAAAGGCGTGAGCACAGACACTTCAGGTATCTTGCTCCACTGCAATGACATAACAGTAAATAAAGTAAGCAGATGCTTACAGGCAGCTGAACAAGGTGGTTTGAAGATATCCAAATTACTGCAAACAGCCCATTTCTCTTTCTCTTTCACCTTCTACCCCATCACTTGACCGTAATGGTGCTTTTGCCGTTCACCACTCTCTCTCCCCATCAATTTTCATTGCCCTCCACAGCTTCTTTATCACTTTTGTTGTCAAACCTGCAACTACCTTTAGCTCAAATGTTTGCCATAAATTCTGGCAATAGACATCTAACCCGTGAAGAATATAAATAAATTGGCTAGTTTTAAGAGGCATTAGGTGATAATGTATTTTTTCATATCCACAGATACAGCCAATACCTTCACATCTCTATTGGAAAACTGACTCAGCACTAACGCCCTTACTCTGACTGGTTGTCTGTCCCCTCTGCACTATTTCAAGAAGCGAGCATGTTCTGATGCAGTAAATAAGGACCAAACCACCACGACTCAAAACAGTCACCAGCAAAGAAAACTTTTCAGCTATTTCCTTTCTGCACACCCTGCAGGATGTTTTACTACAAACTGTCATTTAAAAAAATAAAATTATTTTAACTGTAAGCTTTGCTAAAAGGCACTGAATGCTCATTAACAGAACTATTACAATTTTCAAAGATTAAAAAAGATAGTTTTATCTCTCAGAAAAAGTAATTCCAAACCCATTGCCTCCTTTTTATTGCAATTTTGTGGTGGTTTTTTTTTGTGCTGGGGGAGGTTGGTTTTGGTTTGGTTTGGTTTGGTTTTTTGGGGGAGAGAGGGGGATATTTTTTCACTTTTACACTGACGCAAAAGCATTGACTTTAGTAGGTGCTGAGGTTTACTTCACTGAAAACAATAGAGAAAAATCCATATCTTTGTGCAGGCATGTCTATTCCTCAAACCGAAATGTGTGACTGGGAGCAGGCACCAACACAGAGTGCCCCATGTACCCTTCCACCATAGTGCCACAGCAGAGACAAACTGGTGTCTCAGCCCCAGACTGAAAAAATACAACACAGGTCCACACCATGTGTAAAATACTGATGATGAGTAAGTCTGGCCTTATGAGAAACTACCAGATTCATGTTTATCTGACACACTCAGGAAATTTCAATTCTCTCACTAATTGAGATTCCTTATGTTTTGAGGCAAAACCTCAAATTTTGCTTAATGACTCCACAGCCACAGCCCTGCCATTCTCATCAACAGCAAGACAAAATGCTGTTCGCAGTAGCCTGGACCACAGTTACAAGCTGAAGGTGCAGACTCAGTTAGCAGTAGAGAGACAAATAAATCTGTATCTGATGACAAATCTGGAGAAACATGACCCAAGTATCATCAAAACTCCCAGAGGCCAAAGAAAGAGTTAGAAAACAAAAAATTTCAACCACCAAACTTTTTTCTTTTGAAGGACACAGGGAAGGAACGGAAGAACTCGGGGATGCTCTGCTCATTTTCTGGCACTGTATTACTCCTAAGACATAGAAAGACAAACTCCTAGAAATGCACCAGCTGAAGGACAGGGTAGCATCAGACACACGTGTTCATGAAGGCCTCTTGTCCTTTTGCTCCTTGTTTACCCTGACCAAAATAAAAGAGTAAGGCAATCCCTGGCTACCAGGGAGACTTCCCATCCGGGCAGGAGCCGCTGTGAGAGCAGCAGCCTTGTCTCCCACAGCTTTCATGGTCCCTGTCCTCCAGCAAGAGAGGCTGGCCCATGCAGTTACACCCAGAGCTGCCACCGTCACCTCTGCAAAGCAAGGGGCAGTCACACTGGTGGGGGGGAAAGCTGCTTCCCCAAAGGTGGGCAGCAGAGCCCAGCTCATCTATAGAGAGGCAGCTGCATGGGCTCACCTCATCCAAGGGCTTTGTGCTCAAAAGTGTGGGGTGAACTCAGCCACTGAAACAGCCACTGAGGCTGTAATTAGCTGACCTCTGCCAGGGGCAAAGAGGAAAAGGAGAGAAGCTGAGAGGGTTGAGATGGCAGCTGAGTTCGTTTCCTTCAGGGAGACACGGTGGCTGGTGCTCCTCCTGCACTGTGAGGCCACCTCACGGGCAGCTGGTCGAGGCATCCTGGCAGTCAACCATGCAACCAGCACCTTTAGGTCACACAGCCACAGCGTGCACATGCACTTGCACAGACTTTAGCAAGGAACCTGCTGCTGCTGCAAACCACCGGCTCATTACAATGGTTCAGCACCCACCATGCTTCCAGCACCCTCCAAACAGATAAGCACTCAGGGAGGTTTTGTGCAAAGTGGTCACTGCCATCTCAGATCATGATAACCTGCAGTATAAACTAAGGCAGCCACTGTTACAGCTACACTGATGTACTCTGTGTAGGGTACTCCCTTCTCCCCCTTTAAACCTGACAGCATCATTTTCCTGCATTGCAGCTACTTAGGCACACCTATGGTATGGGGTTTGGAATTTAAAAAAGGCAACCCAAGAAAACCAAAAAACAAGAGTGGAAGAGGGGACGGAAATATTCCAGCACTTGTAGGCTGTGATGCACAAGTGAAAAGCATATTCGTTACTGGGAAACAGTGTTTGATATTTCCAATTTACATTCACATTTGACAGTTGAAGATGGAAATGCAGTTCAGCCTCATAGAGGTGCTCTCAGCATCCTTCCTTCTTGCTTCCCAGCTGAGCTGCCAAAGACAAGCAGCCCCATGTTATTCACCTCGAGAGCTGGGTGCTGCAGAGCCAAGCTCCCAGGTTGCTTGAATTCCCAGGGACACTCATCCCAATCCCACAAACCTGACAGGAGAGAGGGCCTGTGAGGGCAGCAACTGCAGCTGATTGGTGGCACACAACCACCATTTCAGGAACCGAGACAACCAAGGTCACCTTCCACCACACCCTCAATCTTGCTTAGGCAAACTTGGCCTGGTGCCGCATTTCACACCCCACAGTTCTTATGTTCCCAATGTCACAGATTACCAGCCACCATGTGGTTTACAAGCCAGCCTCCGCTTTCTGCTCCATCACCAGGCACCTGCCTGTACCACCACCGGGTTGTAATGCAGTCACTGGTGATGAATCGTGATGTCACAAGCACTAGGTTGCAGCATTGCTAACTGGATCGGGATGATAAAGGGAGAAGAACGCCTGTATTTAGACACAAATGTCTTCATAATTGGCAGGGCCAGGAAAGGAAATAGAATTAGGCAAGGAAATAGAATTAGAATTATTTCAGTGCTAACTGGAAGAAATGTGATGCTTTAAACACTGAGTACATGTGTTTTTTCCTGGAAAAGGATATTGTTGCTGACACACTGGAGGCAGGATGGGCAAAGCAAGAAAAGGGGGAGCTGAAAGGTGGAAACACAGGCAGAAAGAGCATTTTTTTCTGCATGAAGGCTTTTACCTTGAGGAGAAGCAGGAAAACCAGAAAGTATGTCACAGACCAAGGTGATTGAATTTTGTTTGTTTATTCCAGAGAGGGATGAAACTCAAGGCTCAACAGACCCGGTCAGAAAGTTTCCTCTTTTTCCAGTGTGGCCTCATGGAAAGGACACAAGTGTGAGGAGCTGCACCTCAGTTTCATTTTTGGCCATATACCCTTCTCCCTTCCACCTCTTACCTTCATCCTTGAACACAGGATGTCCATGAGACAGAGGTGACAAACTCACATTGTCAGACACATGCCCAATCTCACCAGCTTCTGTCATACAGGCACTGCCAAGAGGCATTTCTGCTGGCGTTTTTTGAAGCCACACCTGACTGGCATCCATCATTCACAGCTCTCTGCTTCCTCCCTCACGTCTGCCTTCAGCTCTCACAGAGCTGCCACTTCTGATTTCAGGATCTTTGCTTTTGAAGGCAGCTTGGGGTGGACTGCCTCCTTTTGGCTCTCTGGGAATACAAAATAATGACATGTTTGTTACTTTTGTGAACGGGAACCATTCAAAAGAGACAGTGCTCCTGACAGCTCCTGGAGAAAAGATGCTCCAGTGACAGGCTTCTTTTAAAAGCCTAGGCTCCTCCTGATGCCCATTTGTGATCCTTAGCATTATTAGGAGACGTTTACGGCCATTTCAGAGATGGCAGGCTCCAGGTTTTCAATCTGCAGAAGGAACACAACTTGGCATTGGGCACTATCCTCTTTTCAAGCTGTGTGATTTGACTAAAGAAAAATAAACCTGCTGATAGAGGAAAATCTTCCATGACTGTAGAAGCACTTTTGAACAGCAGCTTCAGGATCCCTTTACCTTCAGGAGTATCATAGCACTAGCTAGAAGCAATAACTTTCAAAAGACCACCTAGCATTAGGCTTTTGTCTAAATATCTTGACATAGCTCTGCTAAAATGTTATATTTATGCATTTCTCTATGTAGCCAGTGGCATGCAGGATGTGGGAGTTCTACTTTCTTTTTCCTGTTCTGCTATGGATTCCCTGTGCTACCTAAGAAGGTCAGTTTATTTGCATGTAGCTCATTTACTTTTATTTTGGAGGTGAAGAAAATACTTTTCTGCCCCTAGAACACTGGTGCAGTAGCTGTGAAGTTGCTAGTTTAAAAGTGCTGTAAAGGTAACAAACTACCACTGCTGATTTGCAGACTCTCTAAGAACCTTTGTCTACAGCTTCTCAGCCTAATTTTGCCTTTTGAAAATCAATTGTATAATTGATTTCTTAAGTTTCCAACTTGAAACAACAAAGAGAGCTGGTTTTCAGAAAGAGGTGATGGTCATTCCTCCCTCTGCTGAAACCAAAGTTGTTGCACTAAATCAGTCACGAATTCTTAGCACTACCAAAGGGTAGTAGCAGGCTCCCACAGCTCCAGGTTACTTGGAAACCTTAAATCTTTTTCTTGTCAACCGAGTGATGAGTAGATCAACCACATCCCCAGCCTCTGATGTTTCCAGCCCCGGGAGTCTCACAACTGAGGTGAACTGCACAGGGAGGCAAGGAGCAGCTCGGCAGGACGATCACCCTTCCCTTGTTCACCCAGCGCTCATCACAGCCCATCAGCACTGATCCTGCTTTGCAAAGGTGGAAAAATACACCCCGATGCGAACAAGAGCCCCTTCACTGAGTCCCGCAGGAGCACAGCATTCCCTCCCTGCTGCCAGCCCCGCTCCCCTCCCCACTGTATTCAGGTCAAAGACACAGCGAAGAGCCAGACTGGAGACTGCCAAAGCAAAGGGCTAGGCTCGTTGGGAGGCTGCCAAACCGTGCAGCAGGGGAAGCTGGGGCTCAGCGCCCTCCGTGTCGGCGCTGCCTCGGCTCCGCTGCCACCCAGGGCAGCCTCGGCACCAGGGCTGGGCAGGGCCCGCACGGGGACTTTCCTGTCGTTTAAATGGGGAAGGGGGCGGGAGAAGGAAAGGGAAAGGCAGAGCAGCGGGAATCGGGGGAAAAGCGAGCAGGGCGAAGCTGCGGCGGGCAGGGAGAGGCGGGAGCGCTGCCTACGCCGGGGCTGCACTGGCACCCAGCGGCGGCGGCCGCGCCAGCGCCGCGCTCCCGGCGGGGCCGGCCGGGGCTGGGCTGCCGACAGCAGCGCAGCCCTCCGCAAAACCCAGGGCAGATGCGAATTTATTTTACCTTTTAAGGAAAAAAACCCGCCCAAACAGCACCACTCCTTCCACGTCGTCGTCTTCCCCTACCCTTCCTCCAAATAAAAACCCAACAAGCCAACCAACTAATTCCAAACCATATTCCATCTGTCTGTCAGGCTTGCTTGTGCGAGCCACAAAATGGGAAGTTTCTGGGGAAAGGATGCATGCACTTCAATCTTTGTGTTAGACCAGACTTACTCACAGTGTGTTATTTTCATTAGGGCTGAAGAAGTTAAGCCTCGTGAGTGAAAACTTGGCACTGTACATGTACCCACTGAAAGAAATGTTTTCGGGTTCACGTTCCTGTTTTTCAAAAGGCTGAGAACAAATCTGTCTTTTTGCGAGATAAGAAACATTTCGCATTTCATTTCAAAGAGACAAAGTTAAATAGATCTGCACAACAAGGGCAATGTTTCAATCAGAGCCTCAGTAATAGATGCTCTATGCTGAACAGCCTTATGTAGCAATGACAATATAATCAATTGATGGATGAGTTAAAATCTTTTAGGACTCAGTCAAAAGCCACTTCTATATAGCAGTGTATGCACGTCCATTTTCCAGATAGGCTGCATCCATCAGTAATACTAAGGGAAGGGAGAGGGAAAGGCTTCTAAAATCATGAAAGATGGTTTGAATGTATCAAGTTTTCTTTGCTTTTCGACTGTGCTTAATTTTCCCCACCCATTCCAATACAGCCATTCGCCTTACAGAAGTATTTTGTGATATGGAAAAATTACATATGAGGAAACAGGACTGTGGGAATTAGGTTATAACCACAGCCCAGATGCACCTGGAGCTGGCTATTTGATGAAGCCAGAAGAGGTCATACAATTTCCTCACCTTCTTGCTATGATTTTTCCAACTTCAACTTATCTTATAATTCCCCTTTGTCTCACTTGAAACCCACCCAGGACTGGAAATGAGAGAGCTGTACCAATACAGAGACAATCTATTCTTGTTAAAACCAGAAGTTATTCATTCTATCAGAACTCTGATGTATTTGGCTTGTAAGTTTGGGAGATAGACAATACAAGTTCTGAACCTCACTTTTTCCACACCAAATTAAATATCTGAGTTTTCCCCACCACTGCCCAGTGCTGCAGTTGGCTACATAATTGCCTCTTCCTTATGAGCTGAGGCTCTGCAAATCTTGTAATTTGTATGGTTTTGTGCTGTGGATATAAGGATTAGCAAGTATTTAGGATTTATATCTCATTTGAAAGATTAATAACTTACCACTTCATCTCTTTCACCAGAGGGAAAGTTTAGCAAAGCACCATGCACTACAGTGCCTTGTGAACTCCCAACACCAGAGAAAGGTCTGGAGAACAAGTGGGTTTTACCACTTGACCTCAAAATCATTGTATCTAGATTTGGCGAATAGAAAACTGAGGTGAATCCCAGAGTTGAGGAGGCTACACTGAGAACAGATTCCACCCTTGCATGCTGAGAGAAGGACTACTGAGGAGTAAAGATGTATCTGAAAGCAGCAGGAAACCGCGTCCTGTGAGAGCCAACACCTCCCACACTCACTCCCCTCTTATGATGGGGCAGGAGCAAGGAACACTCCCTTTTGTGCTTCTGTCAACTTCATCCAGATTGAAATTTAGCTGCAGCAGCCCCACAAAAACTCTAGCCAAGACAGTAATACAAGAAGAGAGACAATTTCTCAAGCAGGCTGAAATTTCAGGCACCAGCATTCTCCCACACATCTGAACTCCCTTCTCCTGTTTATTTTTTCATTCCTCTCTCAAGTGCCGTAACAAGTCAGCTCTTTGTTTTTAGTGCTTCAATTACTCCCTCAGAGCTCTTGAACTGCTGAGCCCTCCCAACAAAATCAGGATAATGAATAATGTTCATCGTTTGCTTCTGTGTAACTGTTTCCCCCGCTCAGGCTTGCAGCATGACTGGAGAGGCACAAGCACTGACAGCTGAACAAATCCCACGCCATCACGGAAGACAGGCTCAGCAGTGTACCCTGGCAGCCTTCTCACACACTGCAGCCTGCTTTTCCATGTTTGGGGGGCTTTATCCCTAAAACTGGCCATGGAGGAACCAGCCCCACTTGAGAAGCAGGACTACAAAGGAGCCCTGAGGCACAGGGATGCACAGCACAGTAAAAAAGGTGTTCTCCTCTCTTTGGTCGTCCCTAAAAGCACTGCTCCTCACACCACCCACATGAATAGCCACTTCCAGATACATCAACCAAGGCACAAAAGGGAGAAGAGTCAAACTTTTTCAACCTGGCCTGCCTTAACAACACTAGCAGCCAAAATCCACAGCCAGCTAGTTTCTGTTTGTCTCGGCTTGAAGAAGACTCTTTCATATTAAGAATCAAGAAGCATACAGATATGTTTAACATTACATATAATACAGTATATTGCTGTTACTCATTCTTACGAAAGCCTGTTTCTTTAGCAGAAGTCTGTCATTACTGACTCCCCCTCGGTCAGCTTGACTCCAGCACCAGGAATCACATTTACCTGCAGCCTGGGAGGCATCAGTCACTTTGCCATCAATACCCTCACAATAGGGCCTTGCAATGGTTGAAATTGTTGCTCAATTAATTGCTGGCTAGTTCCTGCCAAATTGCCTGCAATAGCTCTTCCTTTGGCGTGGAAGGAAAAAACACGGCCCTTTAAAGTGCTCTGAGGTCACATTAGCCTCACACACACTCCATTACCCATGACCTTGTCTCTCTGGCAGAAGCTGGAAGCTTCTAGCCTCATCTCCCAGGGCCTAGATGCTGGGGCAACCAGCATTGAGACTAAAGGGGGTCTTCATTGGGAGGTGTGGGGTGGCCAGAAGAAGCACAGGGTCAGAGTTGCTAGAAATGCTGTCCCCAAGCTCCCAGCAGGGGCTTGTCTTGAGAGACCAACACAGCCAAACAGAGCCTCTTTACTAAGGGAGTGGAGCCAAGGGAGAAAGAGGAGGTTTACTTTACACGCTGCCATGGTCACATGGAGGCTGCTCCATCGGGAGAGTTTAGGAGGTTCAGCAGGAGAAGACAACAGTGCATTTTCCATGTGAAACTCATGGGAGACAATGCATGTTTCCTTCCTTCCTTCCTTCCTTCCTTCCTTCCTTCCTTCCTTCCTTCCTTCCTCATCTCTCCCTCCCTCCCTCTTCATGAGCTAGGAATACCAGCACCGTCAAAAAAGCCCCCAGACAACTACCCAATTTCTTGCAGATTCAACAGCAGAGGAAGGTCACTGCCCTTTCCACCTGGGGAGCAAGAGGTGCTCACTCTCCTTGCCAAGAGAATGAAAAAGAAACACAACTCCACATACCCTGGAAGCCCAAAACTCTTGTCTCTGTCCTATCCAAGCACAAAACTGGGATCTGGGTTTATTCTGCATTTTACCCATGAATCCACAGTGGAAACAAAACCTCTGAAGTTAAGGAAGAAGCTCATTACATGTGCAAATATGAGGAACTGTTGTTGAAAATTATCACAAAAATACTGACTGTCATCTTGGGTTATGGAAGATTTTGAGTAGGAAGCTGCTCTGTTGCACCTTCCTCCGAAATCTTCCTCCGAAAGCTTTTCACGATTAACTTGCCTTACCAGAAAATGAGGAACTGAACACAGCAAAACATTCTGTGAAGCCATGAACTTTGCAAAATTTTCATTAAAAATGTTTAAAAGCAATGACATTTTTCATAAAATATTTCAGTCTTGAGTCTGGAATAGCTTTCAGCTTTGAAATGCAATTTCCCTTTTAAAAATGAGAAAAACTGAACACTGGAAAGAAATCTTTTGATATTTTTACAATCCCATGTGACAAATGAGACATTTTTCGCATTGCCCATTTGCTGAAAAATATTTTTAAGCGGTCGTTCCAAACAGATTTTTTTTTTTTCCAAAATACTGACACTTTAAACAACTTTCACAGGCTTTTGGGTTTTTCTACCTAACTCAGTTAGGACTACATATTTTGTGATTTATGGTTTTTGTGGATGCAGTTTGCCACAGATTCCAGTCATCCAGATACTCATGATTTTTAATTAATTGCTTTACCATTCCTGGCTCTAAAAAAATGTCAGAAATATAAATGAAATGTCAACTAAAACACTGCATTCTACTTGTTTTCTAGGGCAAAAAAAAAAAAAGAAAATTGGAACTTGGTAGGTTTGAGAATCTGCAAAGAATATGTTCTCATTTCTTCTAAAAGTTATTCCACTTTTCATCATTTAACAGGAATATCTGAATACTATGGTTGCTACACCCTTCCAGAAAGCTATTTTTGTCTCTTTTCAGCTACAAAATTATCTCTATTGTTTCAGTTTCAAATATCAGAGCTTCCCTCTTACCATTCTACCTACAGCATTTTCCACAGGTGATATCTATGGGGCAAAAAAAAAAAAGGAGAGAGATTGAAAAATGGGGTGAGGGTGGTATAGAATATAAATTTAATTCTGTATTAAGACATGAAATGCAAAGAGGTTCTAATTTCTTTATTGTAAGTAACTGAGTAAAATTCTCTGTGTTACCATGAGTGCTGCTTTATTTAGTGTGTTACTTCAGTGCTATTTCTGGTGTGGCCCACTGACACGAACACTGGGATCACCATACTGATCTGTCTAAATATAGCACCTGGGAGCTGACAGTGACAGGTACCAGATGCTTATTATTAAACTGCAAGAAGATGGCAAATGATGAAACAGTGAATCCTTATGGAAAGCTGAGCAGGCTCCTGCTGCCGTGGGGTTTGAATGGAGCCAGATTGCCTTGGTAAGTGCAGTCCTCCTGAACCTCCAGGATCTTAACCTTCCAAACATAAAGGAGGGGTCAGGACAGCAGGGCACGGGACCCCTGGTGCTGTGTGCGCCAGCCCCCGGAGAGCCTGTGTCAATAGCTCTAAGAGTGGCAAGGAATCGACTTTACTACCCTGAAACAGTGGCTCTCTTGACTATTTACAACAACTTAGAAAGCCAGCACAGCCTTCAGTTATTTCCCTGCTCCTTCAGGAAGGTAAAGAGGTAAGACAGAAGGTGAGAAACACATAAAGACAAAACATTACTGGAATCTGCACAATCTGCTGGGAGCAAAGCATCACTATATGGTCCCATTCACAGTAGCATTATCTGTCTGTCTCTCTCAGCTCACCCACTGACTTGAAGCTATTTCAGTTTTAATGAATGTTGAAATTTAAATATCATCACAGAACTATCCAAGACTCTGCATACAAATATATGTTTATGCCTTTTGTGCAAGGTGGCATCCTTTTCAGCCTCACTGGAAAGAAGCCTAGCCAGAACCTCAGTGAGTATCGCAGAGCCAGCATTACCCTATTTTAAACATTTGTTCAATGCACACTAGCTTCACAGGTAGTTTTGGTGCCTCAGTTAAGCAGAGCTCTGCTGGAGATGAAGCTTACAGGCAGACAATCCTTTCCTCACCAGGGGTGGACTGAAGCATCCAGCAAGCTCTATATACCAATGGAAAATTCAGATGTTTCTGGTTTCAGTGTCCCTGCTTGCTTTCCTCCTAGAAGAGGAAATAATAGCCCTCAGTTATCTTTTTTTTTAAATTTATTACTTTATCCTCTTTTGCAGTCAGCCTTAATAATCTCCTCTAAAAAATTAAATAGTCTCAAAGCCAGAAGCATGGAAGTTTTTAGGCGCCTTTGAATATTTCCCCATCCTGTGAAAAGCTGGTCCATGCTGCAGTCACAGAGTGGGGGTATAACTCATGCTGCTCAAAAACAAGGAGAAAGAATATAGAAATTACATTGACGGATTCTAATTCCCTCTAATTGTTCATTAAGATAATGAGAACAAGCCACCAGAAGGATTTCTGAAAGAGGCATACTTGAAGGAAAGAGAGGTAACGAGTGGGCCTGAAAGCAAGAAATTTGGAGTGCAGGAGATGGTGCTCAGAGGGCTGCAGAGGCAGGGAGGGAGACCACCCACCCCCCTGCTGAGGGCAGTGGGGAGGGAAGCGTCCAAAGAAGACTTTTCTCACTGATTTCTTATGAATAGAGTCTGAGGAGATCTGTCCCCTGGGTCAGGCACCACACACCGTGGCTCTGACTGCTCCTAGTCCTCCCATCAGTGTGTGGGCAGGAGGCGAAGGAAATGAGGGATGCAGAACCGGGAGGGAACACAGGTTCCCTCAGGGTGGGGCAGCCTCGGTGGTAGGAGGTGGGAAGGCAGCAGAACGGGAATAAAGGCCCACGCTGGGGAAGTGTCTCTGTCCTCACCAAGCTTCTACTCGCTGTCCCCAGCCCTCACTCAATTAAAGCCGCACTGCTTGACAGAGCTCCAGCAGAGATAGACGAAGGCGGCGCTGCGGGCCCCGGCGGCTGCTGAGGCTCAGGGAGCGGGGTAACTCACCCCAGGCCCAACACACGCTGGCACAAACCTTCAGTCCACCGATCACCAAAACCCTCGAACTGCCCGTGCTATTCCCACCTTTCCCACACGGCACCTCTTTCGCTCAGAAGCATTTCTCAGCAGCAGGAGGCTGTCCTGTGCCCTCGCTTCCCCAGCATGCCGGCGGGAGCGGGGAGGGGGCCGCCCCGCCTCCGCTCCCCGGCACGGGCAGGCGGGTATTTAATGGAACGCCGCAGCCCATGGCAGCGCTCGGCTCTCGTCTCGTCATCGCTCGGGCTCCCCGCAGGCAGAGCTCTGCTCATGCAAGATGTGTTGGCAGGGCACCGGCGCCTGAACAAACCCCTCGTGGCCCTCCAAGCGAGACCCCTGCCTGAGAGCAGCTATGACAAGCTGCTGACGAAGGAGAAAGCAGCTCCCTCATCCTCCTCGGTCCAGCAGCTCCCCAGAGAGCAGGACAGCCCTGATTCAAGCCCCCTCTGCAGAGCAGGTGTGGCGGAGGTACTTCATTGTTCGGATGTGCCTGCCCCGCGGCCGAGCTCCTGGAAGCCGGAGGAAAGAGCAGCACACCATGCAGAGACCAGCTGCGTGCCCCTGACACTGCCTGCTGGGACAAATGAGGAGCCAGCTGCTGATGTGTTCCCACACCACCAGCTCTACCAACTTTTAGTGCATCTCTCTGGCTGAGTTTGAGCTAAAAACTCTCTCCAGGGGCTTTTGGAGATCCAGGCTCAAGCTTCATGCCTGAGACAGGGAGCTGGTTCTCACACTCCTCTCCTCATCTAACCAGACTACATAATGCAATGAAAGGTTCGGTGCTTTGGCTACAATCCAGAAATATTGCTCTTTGAAACTGTTCAGACCTGCAATAAATCATAAGACATGCCAGCATCCTCAAATTCTCCTGGAAATGAAATATTTAAAGGAAGCTCTGGAATATTCAAGTGAAGTTTCCAGTAAAGGAAACTAGAAGTAAAAGTGTTGTAGGTGAGAGAATAAAGGGACCTGGGGAGACTAAAAGGAGCAAATAAATAAAAAGTATGTCAACGGAATAGTGTGACTTGCTGAGAACAGAAGGAGCAATTAAAAGGAGGGATGAGAAAAAGAAGCATAGAAGTGCTAAGGCAAAGAAAACCCCAGAGCAAGTCAAAGTAACGTGTAAAAGGAAACTTTTTACATAATAGCAAAGGAAAGGGATAAGAAAATTAGCAAAGAGTACAATTTTAAGGTGCGGAAAGGGAAAATACAGGCAAGGGCAGTGAGGCAAATGTGAGTAAAAATCCATGAGGCAACAGGCAGTAAGGACAGGTAATGTAAAAGGAGGTCAGGTTTCTGCTAAAGATAAAAGCAGGACCTTAAATGAAAGGGAGGAACCTATTTCACTGCAAAGTGGTGTATAAGCAATGCAAAACTCTCCTTTGGGTCTTGCTGTTTCCCTCGAGAGTGCTGGTGAGACGGGTGAGTCCGGGCAGGAGATGCTCCCCTGTACACAAAGAGCAGGATGTCGTGGCTGGCAGGGGGGATACCAAGTGCCACTGTGGGGCAACACTCCTGCTCTCTGTTCTTGCCCCAGCCACATACGAGCCTGATAGTGTTTCTGAACTACCAGCCAATAAAACAAAGGGCAGAATCATTTTGTCCCTGACCTGAAAGTCCTCCTTTTCAATTTTGAGGCTACAAGCTCAGTTCTCAGTGATGACCTAAATTTCCCCAATAAAACTGGATTAATACCAGTACCTACATGACAGCCGTTTCAGATGTAATCTTACCTTACGTTGAGGGTCATTACATTTGCATTATGGCAAGTCTGAAACACTTTCATGGTCCTTTTTCTACATCTCTGAGGGAAAAGAACAGAAAATTATTCAAGCATTTTCTGACAAAATCACTTGTTGTCAACAATGCTATGTTTTTTCAAGGATCTCCATTATGAAACTCACGTATTATTGCAACACCGGTCTGTTAGTCCTCAACTCTGCTTGGCCACTTTCACCAGCTGGAAACAGCATCCAAGACTGGTGTGAGAAGTTTCTTTACCAAAACCCACCAACTGGGGAGGAGATAATCTCCTGCTTTTCATTTGGTTTAGATAGTCTTAGAGACCAAGTGAAGACATGACACCACCACCCATGCCTGACATCCTCACCATACCATGAAGAAGTAATTTCTGATTCCTCTTCTTTTAGCAAAGGTGACCCTGACGTAAAGGTCAGTTGAAAAACCTCAACTCTAAGGGAAAAGCACAATTTCATTCCCAAACTGGTCAAAGCAAATAATCCTGCCTAAAAAAGAAATCCTTTCAGAAATAAGCATGTTCCACACCACAAAATAAAGGACTGAAGGAAGGGAATGGTCACCTGCAAAAGAGAGGTGCTGGCAAGTAGGAGATGGCCAAAGGGCAGTTTGAATGATACGAAGAAAAAATTAAAAGGGAAGAGAAGCATGCATCTGGTGGAAAATGCATGAGAGCAGAGGTTGTCAGATGCAAAGAATACCCACATCTATAGACATGATTAATTGTGAGAATAACAGGTTATTTGCTCATCTAGAATGCAGAAGAAGTGAAGTGTTGTGTAGAAATGCCATTAATCTCTCTTGATGGGTACATTATTTCCACTGAATTCTACCTGACATTTCAAGTTGCTTTCAATATATTTTATTGTATATTTTTTCATATTTTCAGTGCTCTATTGCCAAAGATTCTGAATCATCAAAATTAATCAGCTGCCTGGAACAGAGCCAGATACAACAAATAAGGAACCAGGCGCTTTTGATATTCTCCCAGTTCTAGATGGATGTATAACTCACATTTATTGGTATGGGAAGATCTGGGGCTGCTCAGAGAAGGAAAAAAAAAAGTAAGAAAAAATAACAACACCCATGGGCATCATTGCAAGAAACTGATAGGCACTCTTGATGAACAAATGGCTACTGCTTCTGCTTTGAAGCATTTGTTTGGCTCATTGTT
Organism: Eulacestoma nigropectus; assembly: GCA_013397775.1. NCBI lineage: Eukaryota > Metazoa > Chordata > Aves > Passeriformes > Eulacestoma > Eulacestoma nigropectus. The sequence continues at coordinate 2,020,515 of VZTE01003928.1, forward strand.
TGGAAAGCAGCAGAGAGAAAGGAGAGCCCAGGACACACAACTCTCATGGTGGGTAAATCACCAGGAACTGCATCAGATGCAATGGTGTTACACCAGTGTAACTGAGGGAGGTCTCTGAGGATGACTGAAAATATAGAGACTCCATACAAGAAACCTACCCTGAAGGCCTGGCTGCAAAATCAAAGCTGCTTCTTTAATGCGGGGAGAGTAAGAAATACTTTTCCTTAATTATCCCTGAAGGGCAGCCTGAAGTGATGGAGTAAAGCTTCCATGTAATAAAAGTAAATGAGAATCCCTACCCCTGCTGCCTGCCATAGAGTGCCAATATCTCACAACTGGAAAGCAGGTGTAGGGAATTCCCTGTTACCTGGCACTGCCTGTGCTAATTCCACACCAATGCCAATAAGCATAACAATGGGAAGTTAATACTGGTGGGAATGAGAGAAGACAGGAAACAGACGCACATCAGTTCCCGCAAACCATCAGACATCCAGAAGAGAAGCTTCAGTGGAAGAAGTAACTTTTTCAGAAAGCCAGTGTGCTTTCCTCCTCCTTCCCATTCCCTTTTGTCCCAACAAGGGAATGATTCTTGAGAGGTTTGTGGTGACAGCAGCTGAAGTAGACCAGAATTTGAGTTGGGCCCTCCTCCCCATGCAGACTCCAGTGGGGTTCCTTGTCTTCATACCTCTGCATCGAACCAAAATTAAAAATTCTGTTAAGAGAGGAAATCTCCTGCCAGCTAATATCCCTAAGCTCAGAGAAATGCTGCAACAACAAACACTATGACAGGAATTTCATGCTGAGCTCCAGCACCAGGAGGACACTATCATTTTTCCGTGCTATTTTGAAGTGATGCAAAGATGTCAGCATCGAGGGGACTTAAAGAACCCATTACTGCAAAGCTCTTTGACAAATAAATAAAACATGAAAGTAGTTCCCTTTGCAAGGAGAGCAATGGAGAAGAAGGATAAGGAGAGGGCTAGGAGCAGGAACACCATATTTGCTATGGATTTTGAATGTTTAAAAACCTGCCTCTGAAAGCAGCTTAGTAATTAGCAGCAGCTTACGTTGACAAGGGTATTTTTGCACAGCTCCATTGCACTGGCTAATTGACAGACCTTCTTTGCCAGTGAGGAAATCAGGAATGGGCTTTCTTGCTGACACACCTCAGTGCCCTAGCTAACCATTTAAGAGCCATCTTCATTCCCACACACAAATCTTCAATATATATACTTATACAGTAAGTATATTTACAAACACTACAAATATTTGGCATCTTAGAAAAGCTCTCATAGAGACTTCTGTTTTCTCAGAGTACTTAGCATAACTGTACCAGCTAGGAAGCAGAAATTAAGACAACTTTTTGCTCTAAAAATAATTGAAACTGTGGCACAATAAAGTTACTCTGAGACACACTTGCTTCACATATAATCCTATACTGCTATCTACACTACCTGTTTCAGAGTTGGAGAAATTAAAATATTATGAGATCTTGCTGTCTATGCTGTATTTACCATGATGGGCCCATTTAAATAAGGCAATTCTAAAAGGAGTTGCTCCTGAAACCAAAATTGAAAAGCAGGAATCCTGTATTTGTTAGCTGTGACCAACAGTGTGCTGGTGCATACCGCATTCTTCATCTCGAAAACTGTTCTCCCTGACTTCTGAGAAAGAACAGACAATGGGCTGCTGCCTTTTGTTCCTTAAGGGGAGCCAAGAAGAGTCAATACAATTATTTTTGGCTTCTACACACAAGCTATGCTGCCAGATAAGCACATAGTAATCTGTATTCCTTAGAAAAAAATCTTTAAAAAACCATTCTGAAGAATTTCTATCTGAATGCATAATCTTTATAAGTAACTAATACAAACTGAATGCCTAAAATACAGGATGAAGTCTTGGGTTTACCTTTTTCCCCACAGTGAATAACAGTTTCAGCATTATGATTGAGGACACAAGCCAAAACATTGTGTTTGGGTAGCAGCATCCATTAAGGCTATTAATCATCTCTGCTTCAGCTTCATCAGGGCTGAATTGAGACCTTTCTGTTGACTTCAATGGACCTGGGATCAGCCCTTCTACTGATGCAATTCAGAAAAGCACTTAAGCAACTGCACTTAATTTCAAGCCTGAGGCTAAACTCCACTAGGCTGATCTGATCAGGAAGTCAGCCAGAGAAAAAGTAAAATCATTTGTGGAATTTGTGAGTCAAAAAAAGCATAATTTCCTTTGTGATGGCTGCTTCAAAAATCCTTCCCCTGCTCCAGATCTGCTCCTCCCTCCCCCTCACTGTCCCATTGAGCAAGGCAGCTGCTTCCATACTTCCTTCACTCCCATCTGGCTGTGGCTCTTCCCGAGTGGCAGGACTTAATTTTTTTTTTCCATACGTAAACAACAGTGTTCTGTCATTATAATATTGCTAAGCCTGCATTTTAGCAAGTTAATCAATAGAGCCTCTATGGAAGCTTGTGAAGGCAAACTTCTACACCAGGTCAGCCCTAGAGAAAGAAAACACCCATGCATAAATACTTCTGCTCGTATTGACCTGTCCAGCACTTTTCCTGAATAAAATGTATTCTCTTCTCCTGTCTCCTGCACTGAGGCCCATAATTAAGCAGAGAGGCTTGCTCCCTGCACCGGTGAGCACTGACCTCTCAAAACAGATGTGTGCGATGTTTCCCACAGCACAGCATCTTCAACACGTTCTTGCTCTCGGATCTTCAGTGGAGCTCCTGGTGTCATCCCACTGTACAGTTTGTGTGGCTCCAAGCGCCCGAGAAGCCGCCTCGAAAGGCAGCCAAGGTGAAACTCCAGGAAGGACAGGCACTTTGGCACTTTGCAGGATGACATCCAAGCTCTTGTTATTGTGCATATGGGAAGAATTGTAAGGTGAGAGAAGACAGAGAAACACCTAGAAAGGCAATAGACTTTTCCTCTATTCTTCACCTTCAAAATATATGTTTGTATAGACAGCCATTGTTTTAACACACCTTTAGGACAGCCAGGCCCATGACCAGAGAGGCTGCAGGGGAAGCATTATATCAGACATTCACACAGAGAGCAATTTCCACAGACGATTCAGTTGTCTAAGAGGAAGGTGGCCTTTGCTGAATTACATTTTTCTAGCAATTAATTGTGCCAAAAACCCTTCTACCAAACACTGTTTTTAAACATAACTGCAAGTTGTCATTAGAAAAAAAAGTCTCCCATTGAAAAAGACAGTGGTAGCCTTTGAAGATCAGGCTTCAGTGACCCATGGCAATAACTGTTAACTGTTGGCTCCACCATTTGCAGCCTTTGTGCAGGTTTCCAATTGTCTGAGTTCCCAGCAATGGCTTTCCTTTTGCACTACCTACTGTGAACTAAAAACACTGTCAGTTTGATTTTGCATTTTGTATTGATTCTTCAGCAATCTGATCTGACTCTGAAGCTGGCCGTGCTTGAAGCCAGAGAGATTGGACCAGGCCAACCTAAATTATTCTGCATTTGTACAATGCAATTGGAGAGGAATCTCTGCAGTCACAGACAGCCCTACTGAGCCAGGACTGCTCCCTCAGCAGCTGATGCAAGGGAAGAGAACCAGCCTAACTTCAGACAGCTTGGAAATTAAAGCCACACAACAGGACAGTAGAAAATCTGCAACTTCCAAAATCTCAATTTTTCACATTGAACGCATCACAGCGCCAGAATATCTTATTCTGGAAGTTTTGATGTGTGGGAAGTAGTGCATACCATGACCCTCTCTCCTGAAAGACAGTGGGAAACGGGCACATCTGCGTCTCCCATTCAAGCTCGGTGGGAAGACTCTCACTCCAGCACAAGCACATGCTTAAATGCTTTGCTGAGTTAAACTCCGGGCACTGTTCTATCCTATCTCTAGCTGTGAGCTGTTGTCCCACAAGCATTCATTCTTTGCTACATCACATGGAAAGGTTCAAAAGCATGTAAAAAAAAGTTACCTTTTTCTATTAAACCCTGTAGTGCTTTTCTGTAAGGCTAGTAAATTCAGTTTATTGAGCAGTATGACTTCTTGAGCATTTTTAGTATGCTATAATGCATAAGAGATACTGTATTATCCAGTAAATTTCAATCTTTGAAAAGTTTTTTAAAGACTGAAATGCTTGCAATTTAATTTTAGGAATGTATTAGCACATATACTATGGCAAAAATGTATTCATTTTCAGCCAGCATTATAATAATTTCTGTTATCATAAGGGAATCTACTCTATTGGCATTAAGAAGGTACATGAATAAGATAGACTGTATTCACCACAATTATCATTACTGTTAAGCATTTAGAAAGCCTGAGCCCATTACAATTTGATGACAGTTAACAAGAGAAGAAATTTTTTTATTAACATCCTGAACATTAGAAGCAAAAAAATCCAGTATGACATTATTTGCAGAGAAACACTAGATTCAGAGCTTTAAAATAGGATTTTAAATTATTTAAAATATTATATTTCTTTAATGGATTAACAATGCATTCCTGAGTAGGCTTTTCAGTACCCAGTGCAGGATTATGACAGGAAGGTCAAGTTACACCAAGAGCTCGTGTATGACAAAGTTGTTCACTTAGTGTTGGAACTGACCTTTAAGGGTTCTGATGTACTATTTGAATGACTACCAACGTACAGTTGTCAATTTATTACAAAGAAAATGCTGATAGTTTAGGAAAGAAAACTATTAGGGAGCCAAAGCTTGAAATTGATAATGATGCAGTAGGTTTTTGTAGAGGGAGGATAAATTAGGCTGCATGCTATGACTAATAGTGCTTGGACTAGCTGCCATAAACCCAGAATTCACAACAAAAAATCCGACAGCTTGTTCAAAAAGTTATAATGATATAGAAGGACAGGTAACTGTGTCTGTTGTGTCAGTGACACTACAGATTGGTCCTCTGTTGTACATAGGCTACATACAGTTGAGGAAAGCAGGAATGTATCTTCAAGATGGAGCACTTAAACCATTTCTAGATACATTATGGTAAAGTTAGTTTGCAGGATTAAAGAAGTCCATATTAAAACTACCAGCAGTGAAATGAGCAGTAATATTTATGCAGCATATCAGCACACAGAACAGCATCCCTCAGTGCAGAGTAAAGTCCCTGCAAGGTGAGATTTGACACACCAAAATGATGTTATCAAAACTTGAAAAGCTATGCCACAGGCTTAAACCATCCAGGTTCCTAGCAATGCTGAAACCAGTGGGTATCCAACCACAAGACAAAAAAAGAAAGAGTAATTGAGCAGTTTGGTTCCATCCTCAGAAGCAAGTCTCTTTGTTATCCCATCCACCCGCAGCTGGCAGAGCTGCTGCCAGCTGTGGAAGACTCAGCTTTGCAACCATGGCACAAGAGGCATTTCAGGAACATTTTGTCTGAAGGCTCAGAGAGGCACACAGAGCAGCTTTGTGCCTCTAGGCATGAAGTAATCTCTTGAGTAAAAGTATAGTGTCTATGTGAACTGATCAGCCAACAATTGTACTGAAAAATAAGGCAGACAAGGTATTTTATATTTAGGGGTCTCCTTTAAGAGGAGTTCCACCATTATGAATGACAGCGTATCTGCATCAGGGCTGGGTGAGTATCACCAGCACATTCCTTGCCCCACAAGCTTTTCCTTCTCCCAAGCCTCACCATTTCTGCACTGCACCTTCCCTTTACTGTGGAATACATGTGGCAATGCCTCTTTGCAAAGGGTGTCTTCAGCCTAGGGATGTCTAGCTCTACACACACACTGTAATCATGAAAAAACATACTCCTCCCTAGGGTGAGTTGGAGAAGAAACTCAGCACAAGTCATCAGTCACCCCTGGAAGAGTTAAAATACTTCACTGGCATAAAATAGACCCTCTTCTGAAAATTGTCGTTTATCAGGCTCCGCCGTGTATTTTAAATCACACCTCTCCAAACATGGGATGGAGCATTACCTTGGGCCATGTGAAGTATTTTAGCTTCATCTGCCCATGGGCAGTCGTTATTCCCTCTCTACTGCTAAAACCTCCTGCTGGGGAATGAAGGTCATTCCAGATGCACATGGATGAAAATTACATGGAATATTAGCAGGAGTTCAGCTTAAGCAAAGTCTTCATAAAAAGTCCCCTGAGGGCTCAGGTAATCCCCATCACATTTATTAGGAGTTTCTTGCCCACTGGCATTAGAAAGAAGCAGTCCAGAGCAGTGGAAATGTTGCCTTTTCACTTGGTGTACACTTTCTGTGTATTTTGATTTTATTTTTTGTATGCATGGATATTATAGACAACATGCATAATGTCAGGGCAGAGGTGATTCATTTTTATGGCATTTTTCAGCAGTGGCAAGTGAGCTATGAGCAATACCACGTGTCAGTTGCTTTGGCTCGCATTTGCATCCAATCGTCAATGAGTAAAATGAAATCTCACAGCTGCCAACATTCAATTTTTGAGACTCTCAGGATTTTCATCACACATCTACAACAGACAAAGTAACATGCAGGTGACTTTTACTTTAAAGTTACAACATTATATCTATTTTGAAGGACAAAAAATAGAACTAGAATTACTTCCAATAAGTCATTGGAACTGCATGCCATATGCCATTATACAATTATAGTGAATGCACTTAACAAAAAGTTTATGTTTGTGCCAAAAATGCCAGGTAAACACATTCATTTGCTGTGTATCAGTCTATATTGATTGCAGTTAGCATGGCAGTCTTTCCACTGAAAGCATCTCTGGGTGGACTGCCAAGTTATACTGGCAGATATATGTTAGAGGCCTTCTCATACTTGTGCTCCAAAGCATAGCAGATCAGCTGTCAGGAAAAAGTTTCCTGCTTCTATGTGATTTATGAGTTCTCATTCAACAGATCTCAGGTAGCCATTTCAGCTGATAGCTGATCTTAAAGTAAAGAAAACTTTCAAAATACTGATGGATCTAGCCTTTCAGGCTTCAGCAATTCTGTCCTCTCCTTCTCAACCCACTATATGTATTCCAAAGTCACTCAAAGAACTTACTTAGAGAAGGCTGTGAATATGGTGCCTGATCCAGACCTCAGGGAAGTGGAAAAGATTTGTAATTACTTGAATGTAGTTGGCCCCAGAACCACAGAGGTGACATGTCTGTATTACCAAGTTTACTGAGGAGCAGATCTATAGAGAGAAAGTTGGTACTAACACTTCATACCTCGTTGGGGTGAAGGGGTTTAGTGCAAACCATTTACAGTCTGTTCCCATGGACTGAATACCATAGCTCCTGCAGTGCTGCCGGGAGTGACATTCTGGATTTTATTCACATGAGAGGTGCCTGCTTTGTGTAACCCAAAACCACTCCAACAGGTGGGTCAAGGTGTGGTGAGTGAGGGTGGAGAGCTTCACTTCAGAAGCAAGCTTCTCATCAAGCCTAAAATGCATGATGAGACATATCCACACTTATCAGTATGTTTCTTGCTGTTTTGTTAAACATGGAAGAAGTAGCTGCAGTCCCACTGTCTTGAATGTGAATGTGTTTAGTCATGACACCATGAAGCCCCTATGGCATTATCATTACTTGGCTTATTAAATAGTAGGCTTCTTCAGATTAAAGCTTCTGAATGATATTGGGACAGAGTGAGTCAGAAGTCTACCTCATACAGACTTTTACCTGTGCAGCAGCCAAGATCAGGAGCTCCTGAATCATCCTTTAAATTACTCTAGCCAGAAGTGCATATCAATGATTTATCTCAGTTAGGCCTTTGTGTTTAGATGACAGCAGCTACTCAGTTCAAGCTCCTTCCCACAGCCTTCTCCACAGCAGAAAACTAAACAATCAAACAGGTAATGAAGCATGGCTTTGTTGCCAGAAAGAGAAGGAGCAAACCTTCTTATACGTGAGAAGACCTGCAGTCTGCCAGACACTTTTTGGCCACTATGGCATGAAAACTGTGAGGTTCTGAGCCATGTGTTTGGGAGACCACCTGCCACAGGTATTGCCATCAGTACATACTTTAAACACAAAAAAAGCTAGTACTACTCTTTCCTGGAACTGAAAAGATAATGTTAATCTCCTGTGTAACATGCTTTCTGTTATCAGCACTCAAGGTAAAACAGCACATGGCAGTCTGCCATCCCACCAATTACATACATATTTATAAAATAAATTAAGACTTTTGTCAATCTCAGTTTAAAAACAAAGGTGAGTCTACCCTCTTGTCATCAACGTTTATCATATTACATGAAAAATTCTCACCATCAGCAACATATCCTCAATGGCTTTTAAAGGTTTTATAAGCATGCCTTGCAGGGAGTTTTGTTAGAGCCTTACTGACAACATCCCACACTTGTAAAACACTGTGTCTGTACAACTAACCTCTGAACCCTAAGCTTACCCACAGAGAATCTGCCAACATACTTAATGAGCACTTATCTCTATTGCATTAATTCGTACCAGTTTGGTCCACACTATCCCACTCAGCTGTGAATCCTCAGTGGAGAGGAGAAATGCCCAAAATATCAGTAGCTTCCTAAAGTACAACCACGCCATAAGCCATTGCAGAAGTGTTCACAAGTTGCTTCTGTGAAACGGCACAGGGCAAGCCACCTTCACTGGGATACTATTAAGCATATCCCTAAGTAGGGGAGAGAGCTGGACCCAAAAAATTCACCTCTTTGTCTTTACATTGCAAGGGTGTTCCCAGGTGGCTGGAAAAGCTACTCTGACCTCTTAACTACTTCATGCGAAGGGAAAATGCAGTGACTGACTGCAGGTGAGCACCTCCACTCCTCCAATCTCCACTCCAGGGCTTTTGTCTGTTTCATACCTGCTTGATTTGAAGGTGCTTGCTCAGATGTGAACTTGCACCCTGGTCCTTCTGAAGTGCTCTGGTTTGTTTGGCAGATGTTTCACACTCTGGGCACAGCACAATGGCTGCACTGCACAGCAGGGTGCTTTTCCTGTCCTGAGGTGTCATTTAAAGGACTGCATGCTCTCCCTTTAGCTGCTCACAAGGATATGCTTGCAACTCCCACAATTTCCTCACGTGCCTGATGGCCATGGGCAGCCTGAAAGGTCCTCCTGTGTCATCAAAATGAAGAGATGTGGGCAGAGTTCACATGTTGCGAGATGCAGTTCCTTTACTGCAGCACTGTCACTTCTGTGCCCGTGCAGGTTTCGGATCCATTTAACTTCACCTTGCTCATTTAGAGAGCCTGTGCTCTGTGCAAAGCCCTTCTGAAGGGTCTCTGATTCATCCTGTCAGGACAGTAGTCCATGAAAGCTATTTTTGTTTTTTATTTCACAGAAAAAGTATAATGCAGTTTTGTTTTACTGGAAAGACACTGACACAGCCTGAAATTCTGTACCTTAAAAAGTCTGAGTACTTTCAGGTACAAGACTGTCCCCTGCCAATAATTTTGGTTTTACAATCACCTTCTACTTTGTTCTCTTTTTGTTTTGCAATAAATTAGATTCCCCACTGCTGAGCTAAAGGTCTGGACAAACATTAAGGGAAAGTACCTTTACATAAATTGTTGTCAAACAAACAAAGGACAAACAATGCTTCCCACTACTCCAAGGTGTGACACGACATGAAAACAGGCAAATAAAATTGCAGCTTTGAGCATGATGCTGTACACTAGCCCTATCTCTTCCATCCCTGCCGTGAAGGTGCCCTTTGTCTGGAATATCAGGGCTGCTTATGGGGCACTGTGTTCCATTTCACCTTTATCTGCAAGGTGCATCTGTGCTGGCAGTTCAGGGTGTTGTCTGCATTTCTTGGACTATACAATCCAGGACAAATGCATCTACAGAGACTTTGCCCACAAAAGCTAACTGAGGAAAACCCTGCTAGGTCTGAGGTTCGCTGTTGTTACATTAAACTCTGGCTCTCAGTCTGACCTCAAGAAAAGCATGCACAAGATGAAAGTAAAAGGGTTTGAGGTTGGTTGGGGGGTTTTTTGTCTCTTCTATGTTTTAACCATTTTCACAACCTTGCCCTTTGCCTCTCTGAATAGAAATGAGAGCTCATCAAATAATAATTGTCATAAATGTGAGCTGGTGGCATTATGAACTATTGAAAATGTTAGAAAATATTTGGACTTTGTCACTATGAGCATTGCATAGTGTCAAAGGTGACATCTGCTTTGGAGGGGTCTAGCTTAAGGTGCTAATTGGCATTTATTGAGCAATATTTGTGACTTCAATCTACAGAGTGATCTCTGACTCGTTTCAGGCAACTTCACTGTGTCAGTTAAAATATGTAAACATGTTCTCAACAGATACCAGATGCCCTTGCACTACACAGTTATCTTTTTCACCACTTTTGACGAAGTCTTTGGAAGCAATTATCTTCTTATCAAAGACTTTTTACAACTGCATGGAAGTTGGGGCATTCCCTAGCACAGATACAGGCTTTGCAGAAAATGGATTGAGAGCAGCCTTGAGGAGGACTTTGGATGTTGGTGGACAAGAAGCTTCCCATGAGCTGGCCATGTGCCTCTGCAGCCCAGAAAGCCAAACATATCCTGGGATGCATCTAAAGCAGCGTGGCCAGCAGGGCGAGGGACAGTATTCTGCCCCTCTGCTCTGCTCTGGTGAGACCTCACCTGGAACACTGCATCCACTTCTGGAGCCCCCAAGGTAAGAAGGGCCTTTTGGGTTGAGTTCAGAGGAGGCTACAAAGATGATCAGAGGGCTGGAGGACATCTCCTATGAAAACAGGCTGAGAGCTGGGGTTGTTCAGCCTAAAGAAGAGAAGGCTCCAGGGAGACTTTAGAGACCCTGCCAGTACATGAAGGGAACCCACAAGAGAGCTGGAGAGGGACTTTTTACAAGGGCATGGAATGACAGGAGAAGAGAGAATGGCATCAAACTGAAAGACAGTAAGTTTAGATTAGATATTAGGAAGAAATTCTTTTCTATGAGAGTGGTGAAACACTGGCACAGGTTGCTCAGAGAAGTTGTGGATGCCCCATCCCTGGAAGTGTTCAAGGGCAGGTAGGAGGGGCTTTGAGCAACTTGGTCTAATGAGAGATGCCCCTGCCCACAGCAGGTGGTTTGGAATGAGATGATCTTTAAGGTCCCTTCCAACACAGACCGTTCGATGATTCTCCAATTCAAGATTTATACAGGAAGAATAGTAAGAGAAATGGTTTGTAAAGAACAGTTCATATACTTCCTAAAGGCTTAAACCTTTTCAATCTAGCATTTTGGAAAGGATAGAGATTTTAAAAAGGCTTGATACACTGTGGAAAAAAAGAAACCACTATCAAAGCTGTAAAGGCTCAACATACTTTGGTAATAAATCTTGGCTGTCAACATGCTTGTCTTTGTTTATTCATGTGCATCAAAGTATTCTAACAGAACTCAAATGATATACTTAATCCAAATTTTAGTAGTGTTTAGACCAAGCAAGGACACAGTCACGTACCTGATTTTATGGATCTGTGCAATATGCAGTTTTGTCACTAATTCATTGACATTCTATTCATCTGAGACCCAAGGTGGCCCACAATGAAGGCTGAATTCTGCCTGCCTTCTCCAGCCTCAGAACAAAATCCTTTTTTTATTCACTTCAGCCAGGTGCTGTGTCTCCTTTAATGGAAGGTATTTCCCTGCAAAAATAAGTTATATATTACCAGCATTAATTTTCTCTCCATGACATTATGCTGTCGCAGGCAATGATGTGGCGAGAAAGAAAGTCTTCTGGCACGTGGAGCACATGTGCAGAAGGCATGTGATAAACATCTTGTAGAATTAGACAGCCTTAAAAATATCCAAATGGGTAAGAGACAAGCAGGAATGCAACAGCAAAGCAGGGTAACAGTGCCAGCTACTTTCTGGTGTAGGTATGATGAGTTTAATGAAGACACATAAAAGCTAGCAGGAGAACATGTGTTCGTTGTTAAGAGCCTGCCAACCACACTGTGCTGACAAAACAGAAGTGTGGCGGCCTTTGCTCATTTATTTTACGGTGTTGTGATGAGTTTGGTCAACCTCCATGCTGGCAAAGGTGGATTGTTAGAAATATGAAGTACAGATACTACAAATGAGTGGGGAAACATAGTTGTCAAGACCTCCTAAAGTGGACAGCCCTTAAAGATATTAAAATGTTTTCTATGAGGGAGGCATCATAAAGGGAATAGAGAAGAAAGCAAAGCGATGAGAGAAACAGGCCTGCATGGAAATATCCTAGCTAAGGAGAAAAACAAGCAGAGGGAGCACAGGAAAAACACAAGATTCAATCAAGACTACACACCAGTACTTCTTAAGGAAAGAAGTAGGTTATGAAGTCTACTTAATGATGCCAGAGAAAAGCTTTGCTTTTACTACACAAAAAGAAGAGTGACTCTAAGAAGGATGTTGCTTGACAGGGAGACATGATACTGATAATCATTACTGTAAAGAACACAAATTGGGTCAACGTTTTCTTCTCCAGTCTTGCTTATTGCAGGGATTTAAGAATCAACGCAATGGAGCACAGAGCAATAACTGGCAGGGATGGCTAGAAGAAAAGGTGCCACTGCATCCAGCAAAGCACACCAGGTGCTGGTGGCATCAGTGGGAAATCTGAGGTCCAAATGAGAGAGTAAGAATTGCCTATTTCTTGTCTTTTATATTCCAGTCTCTTTATTTCACAGACTGTTTAATTATTGCTACATCAGACACAGATTCTATGATCCCTTCTACAGTTATTCAATCTCATGCTGAAATTTGGGGTCTCCGGACCTCAATGTGTACTCTGCATTGCTTCAAGAATGAAAACAACTTTCCCTATAAGGGGCTATCGATCATCTGAGAAACCTACATCAATAGCAAAAATCATTAGATCAATAGCAAAAATCATTAGCTTTACTTTTTTCCGCTTGCTTTTGATTCTTTATTTCATTTCTTAGATTGCAGATGGCAGTTTCTTAAAATTGGCTGACCCCAAATTTTGTATATGAATGTTGAACTTTCTCAAATGCTTCTACCCACTTTTAATACACTAATAGTAAATTCACCATGAGAAGTCTTTCAGAGTTTTTTGAAAAATTAATCTACATGACCCTGACCAGCTATTTTCCAGAAAAGATAAGCAGAAACCAAAAAAAAAGAAAAAAGCTAACAAAAATCAATGAATTGTACTATTTAAGGAATAAAAACTCGAAAACTCACAGTCCTGGATTGGATAAATGGCTGGGTGAGACGGAGAAGGAAAGATGATGTTGTCCAGCAGCTTTTCCTCTATTCTTCTTGCCTAAAAAAGGGATGATCTAAAGCTATCGTTAAAGATTGTTACCTGCTTTGCTTGGAAGTTTCCACATGTATTGGAAAGCAGAAAGCTGGGATCATCATTCATATGTTTGTACTAGTAACTCCTAAAAATTTTCAACAGGATGGTCATGACACCCACTAAACCTGTTTTTTAATGCCTGTGATCTTGGACAGTAGCCATATAAACTTACTTCCAAGAGCACATGGAAATGCCAAACAGTTCTTATCATTCTGCAGCTGCATTCATTAGCAGTTTAACTTTCTGAAAGCATTATTATGATTTATAAGATTCAACAACACTGACACCTACTGAACACAGAATGCCAAAGTCCTGGTACAGCACAACATGTGCTTACATATAGGAGAACATTGCTTGGCTGCAGTTCAAACTTAGTTTAAGTATTTATGCTCTTGTTCCTCTTTGGTTTATCATTTAAAGTTCTGACACATCATCTGAGAAGGCTGCTCTTTGGGTGGTTTTTTTTTCCTGGCTAAGATACTAATCTGTTTGAACTTTTTATTTTGAAGAATCAGAAACAAACATAAAAGGAGAAGACACTGACAACTCTACAGCCTTCAGCAGCAGGTTAGATGACTCAGTGTCTCATGCCTACAGCTTCACTGTCTGTGATGGTAATATGTGATGATGACCTGTGTCTGTGGCAAGAGGTTTGTGGACTTTCATACCTTTGGAACATTTCTCTGTGAAATAAGGGTCCATTTAGGCTCTGCCTTTGATTGTGCTCCAATAGTAATAAACAGTGGCCTCTCCCATCCCTATCTGCTGGGTTGCCTAGAAACACATTGCTGGAGCAGAATGTGAGAGATCAAGTCTATTGCTTGCTTTTGCAGGCAGGCATATCATAATCACACTCATAAATGTACCAAGATACATCTAAGGAACCGGCAGATGTCTTGCCTTTACCATTCCTTGGGGAAGGCTTGCTCCATGATCCCACATTCCCACACACCGTGCTAGCACATCACGTCTTTGATCACACTGGTGGCCTTTCCTCACTTGTGCTCCAGCCTAAGTTATTCTTTCAAACATGAGCCACTAATATTTCAGGTGACCTAGGTGACAAAATATTAGGATACAGTGACATCAGGATTTGGTTTTTTGCTCCCTTTTTTATTTTCTGGCAGAATGTGGGACTATATTAGACTTTCCCATCATACTATGGTGATGCCTTGAGTGGCTACCTAGAAACAGAGACTAGACAGGAGGAAGGGAATAAAGGTGGATATTTATTTGAAAGGCCTTCAAACGTACACCCTGGGGAGACAAAGGCTACATCCAAAATGGACCCCAAGGTGGACAACGAGTCACGAGTTCTTCCCACTTTTATAGGTTTGGTTCATTTGCATATCCGCATAAATTTGCCAATTAAAACTTTAGCTAATGATGTAATTTCTTCAATTTCTCCACCTCTCCAGAGGCCCTAGTTTGCACCTTTTGGACCTAGGACAGCCTAAGTGTCCTTGAACAACAAGGTCGGAGAGGCTTTGTTATGTCTATCTGGCATGAGAGAACAGAAGTTAACAGGCTACAAGAAAGAGTTACAGCTTACAGTTACTTCAGAGCTACAGCTAGGCAATACAGGATTTGAAGAATATAAAAGCTAGAACCTAAGGCATCAGTGGATCACAGGCATCCTCTATCCATTTTAATTTTTGTGACCTCTAGCTGATGGGCCCCAGTTTAGAGACAAAAATCTTATTTAATCCCAAGTGCTAAATGTCTTACACACCGCACTACTAAATCTGACTCCCTCTCTTTGTTCTCCCAGACCCCTAAACCATCAAGGCCATGCAGCTTTACCATATCCAAATTCTGTTGGCTTTGATGACATACCCCAAACTTTTAAAATCAAGGGCCTAGTGAAAATATTAAAATATATCTGCTACAAGACATATTATTTATTAAAAGGAAAGTACTGAAGCTAGAGAAAGTTTAATCCTCACCACCATTGCTTTCCTTCCTATTACCTTTTACATGCCATATGATTCTTGGAGTAATCACACCTCTCCAAATACAGGTTGGTTTTTTTCCCCCAAAAATGGACAGTAGCAAACATTTTTGGTGTCCAAGAGATTAGATCTACTGCACTTTTTTCAACTTAATTTGTAGACATCTTAACAGAAATGCCAAAATAATCAGCTGGTGCAACCCAAGCTGACTTCCCACCATGTCCCTTTTCCCATTGAATTTTGTTCCATACTTGGTCTTAAAGATTTCCAGGCTCAGTCAAAAAATTCTTGTCTGTATTTAAGGTCACATGACAGGATGAATGGTTGTTCAGATTCCTTTACATACTTAATTCTAAAAAGAGTTATTATACTCTGTAGAGCTATAACCTTGCTCTTGTGCTTTTCTTCCAGTGTCACAGAGAAAATGTTGAGATTGGAATTGTTGTCTTTTGCCCATATACCCTAGTATTTCCATTCTTTAAAAATGTATTTGGTGAGGAAAGGAGGAGAAGGGCACTTCTGATATTTTTTTTTTTTAAGTCTGTGTCATCCCAGTATTTTATGAGGGAAATATGGACTATGTGTTTCTCTCATACCTCTTTTATATTTTTTAAGTGGTTGAAGAATGCTTTCTGATTTTTATCCTGAGCAAGCTCCTTTTGAGCTTATCAATTCTCAGGACACTCCTATGTTTCTCATTGATCTACAAGTTTTTCCATTGCTTATAAACTTTCTTCATTTCCAATATATCTCCTCTGAAGCATTTATTCATTCAGTGAAATCTGGAACTCTTTCCAAAAATTGTTTACCTTGTGCTCAAGAAACAATTTCCATCTTGTATGTTTTTGTCTCTGCTTTGAAATTCCTAGCCTCTTACACACTCTTTTAATAATGACTTTATATTTCAAAAGAAAACGCTACACAGCCTTAGCCATCAGTTTCGTCATTTTTTGGTCATTCAGTGCTTTTAAACCACAGCAACTTGGGCTAAAGCTTAATCGATAGGCTATTGCACATCTGAGCTCTGCTCTTAATGCTTTTTTTTTCCCATTGGGGTGACAGGCACCCATAATCAGGGACTCATAGAATAATTTAGGTTGGAAAAGACCTCTAAGACCATCAAGCCCAACTGTTAACCTCCCACTGCCAAAGTCCACCATGAAACTATGTCCCTAAATACTGTATCTACATGTCTTTTAAATATCTCCTGGGATGGTGTCTCAGCCACTTTCCTGGGCAGCCTGCTTCAATGCTTCTTCTCTAGGAAGCTGTCTCCAAGAACAGCTCTGCTTTTTATGTCTCTTGACTCTAATCATTAACGTGACATCAAAATTACCTTTTTTTATTCTCTTCTAAGACCTGAGAGAAAATTATCTTCAGAAAGACTGACTAGAGAAAGGTAGGAAAGGCAGAGAAAAGGTAGGAAAACAATGTCTTGGCTGTAAAATTAAATTGAGTTGATATGTAACTCTGTTTCTTTGCTCAAGTCTCTGCCTAGACAGAAAAGACCCTTTCTTTCCAAGGTCTAGAATATTTGATTCACATGGCATTGTTTTGTATTGGTTAAAACTCTGCAGCTGCTCTGCAAAGAAGAGACTTTGCCTCTAACACCATGACAGACTACTATACCCTTTCTAGATCCGCACAAAGACAGGAAAGATTTTGCACAATGTCTCAAAACATGTTTGGCTGGAGTTATGAAGCAAACTTTTCTAAAATTTTTCTATACTTCATGCACCCACTGCAAAGCAATAAATCTTTCAATTTAAGGAGGTCCAGAGGTGCCCGTGCACCTTCTAAATTTATTCTTTCAGAACATTTAGCCTGTTCTGTATAGTCTCTGTACTTGCATGCTGTTGCTATGACACATACACTAACTATATTCATATGGAGAAAAACCTGCTTATTCAGAATGCTATAATTATACATCTTGCAATGACAAATCTGAGGAGAAAAACATCCTCCAGTGTTAATCAGGATTTTAAAATTGGAAGATGCTGCTGAGGGCACAGAAGGAGTGCACTAGTCCAATCTTCAGTCAACCTTTGCAGCAAGAAAGGTCTTTCTACCAACTTAGCCTGTGCATAAGGACAAGTAGATGTAAAAGTACTGTATAGAGATTATGAAAGGACTAGCAGCCTTGCTCCTCATTTAACACAGTGCAACAGAATCTTCCTGTTCTTGTGGTTCTTTGTATATGATTATTACTACTGACCTTAACAAGAAGAATTTTTGTGAGGCCTTCATTGAGTTTTTCAACTCAAAAAAAGAACTGTTTTTCTGGCCTGCAAGATAAACACAATTAAAGAAAAAAATCAAACCTACAATAAGCGGCTATAAAATTATCAACTTGGTGTCTCATCTTGGAATTTTGAACAGTTGTGTAACTGCATCTAACCTTGCATTTCTTTTCCATTTGGAGTTTTTACATCATTTTTCACTGACATTTTTACTTTCTGCCATTTTCATGTCTTGGGATATGTGCTTTTAAGTATGAATACTGCACTTTTACATTTAAAAGACTAAATAAAGGAAGCAGAACATTGAATGAGATGTAAGGAGAGTTCCCTGTATCTTCCCATTTCATAAAAGAAAAATAGATATCACCATTATAAATAGGCCTATGAGTAGCAAATGGACAGAGTACAAGATGGCTGCTGCTGACTCCTGACATCTGTTGATATCCAAAACAAAACTATAATTGTCCCACAGCCAAGTAATCACAAGGCTGGTTTTGAGATTTGATTTAAAGTGTTAAATGGGGGACTAAAACAAACTTTGAAAGAAGATTAATTACTTCCTTAACTCTCCATTAACTTGAGAGACATATATAATACAATATGTTGTCTAATACTTTATAAAATTGAAAAGTGCAAGCAAAAACAAATTATAGGTGTTTGACTCCAGACACTGAATTAATGCAGATCTACAATAAATCAAAATATACCAAGGTCAAACAATCTCTGTTGTTGTTCTGGCATCTTTCATAAAATGCTTTGCAAACATATATATTTTACATATTTCAGGTAAATAATACAGACATCTAAAAATATTACTAAATTGGTGGATGATAAACAGAAATATGTTGCATTATAGAGGACAGACTCAGACATGGTCAGTTAAAAAAGATTTGTCTCAGAAATACAATAGAATCTCAGAATGGTTTGGATTGACAGGGACCTTAAAGATCATCTTTTTCCAACCCCCTGCCATGGGCAGGGACACCTCCCACCAGACTAGGTTGCTCAGAGCCCCAACTTTGCCTTGAACATTTCCAGGGATGGGGCATCCATAGATCCTTCTGGCAACATGTTCCAGAGCCTCGCCACTCTTGGTAAAGAATTTCTTCCTAACATCTAACACAAACCTCTCCTTTTTCAGTCTGAAGCCATTCCTCCTCATCCTATCACTCCATGCCATTATAAAACATCCCTCTCTAGCTCTCCTGTAGCCCCTGTATGTCCTGGGAGACCCCTCTAAGGTCTCCCCAAAACCTTCTCTTCTCCAGGCTGAACAACTCCCTCCGCCTGTTCATAGGAGAGGTGCTCCATCTCTCCGGTCATCTTTGTAGCTCTCCTCTGGACTCACTCCAGTAGGTCCATATCCTTCTTCTGTTGAGGCCCCTGAGCTGGATGCAACAGCTGGGAGTACAAAGATGTTACACTCTGCCAGTCCCAACACTGACGTCTTAGGAATGCCACTCATCACTGCTCTCCACATGGACGTCAAGCCACAACTCTTTGCGTGTGACCATCCAGGCAATTCCTTACCCACTGAGTGGTCAATCCATCAGATCCATGTCTCTCCAGTTTGCAGACAAGGATATTCTGTGGGAAAGTATGAAATGTTTTGTGTAAGTCCAGGCAGATGGTATCTGGTGCTCTTCCCTTATCCACCGTAGAAGTCTACATCGTATAGCCTAGCAGCGAGAGGAGGGATGGACAGAATAATCTAAGGAGTTCCTTTCAGTGTTATCACCTACAATTTTATGGCCTAATTCTTCCTTTATTGGATAAAGATTGCACATAAACACCTGAAAATGTAGAATTCTGGAAAGAATTTGAGCACTCAGGTATTGGAGCATAAACAACCTCTTAACTAGTGCACAAAAGAACTCATCTCACCGGCAAGTCAATTTTTAAGCACCCAAATCTTGCCTCTCATGGGGAAACATCTGGTACCAAAAAGAGGATAATTTCTTTTTCCTCTAGTTAAAGCTCGCACACCTGAGGAAAAAAGCAAACACTGAACACAGATGGCACCTCACATTTTACTCTTGGAAAAGTGTGAAGTTGTGAGGATTATAGTGTTATGCCCACCTACCTGTGCTGCTTTCTTTGGCCAAAAATGACCAGGATAATCCAGCAGCAGAAATCCAAATAGAAAATGACAATCTTTTGTTCTGACAGTGGTTAGTGACCTTTACCACTGACACAGGACTGCCTTCTTCAGGTTGGCCACGAAGCTCTACAGAATAGTGAATGTGGTGAAAATATTCCTGTTTAAGTCTTGCAAAACTTATCTGCCTTTTTTTTTTTTGGAACCTCTGACCTTGATAGCTTCTTCCTTTGCTCAGGTACCATCTGTATCCACTTGCTATGACACTGCAGAAATAACAGTATTTGGCAATGATTAAAATGTATTTGTGTAACAGAAAGAGACTGGGGGTTTAAAATCAAAAGAAAGATAAATTCCATTTGCAGCTGATTTCTTGATCTTGTTTCTTCTATCATCAAAAAAAAAATTTTAGAATTTTTTCAAGTGCTTCTTCCACTTCTTTTCTACATGACCTGAATATGACCCAAACTTGCAAAGCAATGTTTATATTTCCAAGACTACAGTTTTAATGTAGTCAATTCAATCTACTAAAAAAATTGCAGGCTTCAATTCAATTTACTAAAAAAATTTTTTAAATATTCATTTTTTTCTATAACTACCCAGCTCCTACATAGTATTTTTTGCTAGTCTTATCCTAGTGTGATAAAAAAATATGATTCATCAATATTCAGTGATTCTTCCCATTGAGCTGTGAATCCTTAATCCTCTCCTTTCCATGTGTGGTTCTCCACAAAAAAATGACATATATAATCATCTTTAAAATACATGTAATCCATCTTAAAAGTTGTGATTTTACATTCTATCTGAAAATTCTTTCTGAAGTATGTATCTATTTTATTACTTTTTATTTCAATTTAAAAATTAATTTAGGGCACAGATAGAAATCAGAAACCAGACTAGATTCCAAGAAAATTGTGCAAAACTCCCACTGACTTCAACTGACCCCAGATTTTATCCATGTGTCAAAGTCCTTTGGAAGCAGTTCTCTGTCTAACAGAGGTGAACTGCTGAAATCAGTGTGTTTCAGTGAGGCTGCTATGGTCTGTCTACCCAAAAAACATTCATCCTGTTTCAGCTGATGTTTATCAAATTCCTCTACTCTAGAATTTCTTTCTCTCTGAAAAATTTTCCCTGCCTTGCCCACATGAAAAAAAAAATTCCTTCTCATCAGGAATGCTGTACTTATCCCTTGATATTTCTTCTTTAATTTCTTCTTGCATACCACGTCTAACCAGGTTTGTGGCAGAAAAGAGTCACCTTAGTTCTTATTACACGAGGAAAGTTCAGAGATGTGTTCTCAAAACTCACTTCAGGGTAATTAGAAAAAGAAACAGAAAAAACCAAAGAAACCACTGATAACCAAAGGGACAAGGCATAAAAGAGACAAGCTGTATACCAAATATTATGCCCATCCAAAAAACCATTTGTGTTCACATTTGAATGCAGAAGTGAGAGTAAGATAGCTGCCATGCAAGTGTGCACAAATATATTTTACAAGTCCCAAACTTCTACAGCACAAGATCTTCCCAATAGCTTTTGTAGAATATATGCAGCACTTGCTTATACAAAACAGCAATATTTTGGAAGTAAATGTAAAATCAATGTCCCTTTATAATGAATGAATTTGTAAATGAGATTATCAGAACTGCCTATTAAAGCGTGGTCTGTAATAAAAAGATACTGCATAATCTCCTGACAGGAAGACAGAAATACAGTATGAAAGCTGTCATTTGGCAGCTTGCTGACACTGCTTTTTCCCAAATTGTTCTCTGCATCATGCAAACATTTTCAGAAATAAGTCCAATTTTCAGTTCCTCCAGTTTTTCTTGGATTTCTTTTACGGCAACAGATATTATCATACAAAAAAGTAAAACTACCAATCATACTAACTTAAACACATCACATGCAATATAGCTGGCAGAAAGAGCAATAAAAATGGCGAGGAGATCAAGCAGGGGAAAATAAACAACTAGGAGGAAGAGGGATCCATGAGAGAAAGATTCACAACACTGCCCCACAAGCTATCCCTGTATCCTCACAGACAACATCAATGATCAAGGCTACACACAGAATCAAATTAAAATTATTTACATGCATCTAATACATACTTCTGGTAATTTTCCATGAAGGAAATCAGATGACTAAGTCATAAGAGATATATCATGTGGTTTTAGATGGAATAATGTGAGATGCCAGCAGTTGGTAGCTACACTGGTGACTGGATTTTTGTGTAGGTTCTGGCTGCTCATGGGACTTCTAATCCTGCTGAATGGGGCCACAGCACTCCAACAAAAAGGATTCTGGAGGATTCAGCACAGTGGCAATATTTGATCCCAATTTGTCCTCTAATTGTATGCTTGAGTTTGTCTCTCATGTGTCAATTTCCTGTTGGACTTCATGTTTCTCCTCAAGATGTACAAAAGCCATATATTCATCAACTTCCATAAGGCTTCTAGGGCTTTCTGTGCCAGTTTTCCCACAGCAGAGGTGGCTGAGCAGCAGATATTTGCAGCTTAGCCAGGCTGAAAATTGTACCAGTGAGAGAGGACATTTCCAGCTGCCTCCAACCATGGCAAATGTCCTGGAGGAGGCAAGTTATCAGAATGCAAAATGCCCCATAAATGCGGGGAAGATAGTAATTTTCTCTCTATTACTACTCTGAGGACCCTAAAAATAATCATTTAGCAATCAAGCCACCTGCCCCCATGGTAGCAGGCATATAATGCAACATAATGTTGGGTAGTATAAGGTTCCTAAATTTCCTTAATGACTTTTTTTTGTTTGTTTCTTTCTTAATCCCCAAGAACTTGAAACATATTAAATTTCAAAAAACTAAGAAAAATAGAACAGAAGTGGGTAATGTACTCAGGGTGGAAAGAAGGCTGGGTAATATATTCATTCTAATTGTATTAACCTTCCCCCATAATGAGAGGGGGGGTAAAACTACCATCTGTTTAAGTCATTAGTCAGTTCCATAATTAAAGGATTAAGATTAACTCTAACAATTTCATTACTTTTCCTAGGAAACTGAACATCTGACTATTTAAAACTAGTCTAATGCCATTGAAAAGTGCTATTGATTAGATTAGTTTTTCTTATACTTTGGGAGGTTGCCATCAACCCAAATTCAGTCCAATTGATTTATGCCAGGAACATTTCCTAAAGTTGAATACCATTTCCAATATATAAGGAAAAGATTTTTGTCAATCTGATATAAATAAAAGTATTTCATCAGGACAAAGTAATAGTCTAGCCTCACACATTCCTAATCTCATACACTGCAGTTTATGATTAACCCTAATTTGTATTTCCAACCATTCAAGAACAGTGATAAATAAAATAAGTGAAAGGGGATGCCCTGCTCTTTTGCATAACTTTTAAGAATTAAGCAATTAGCCTCCTTTTAAATCAAAGTGATTGTGGACTGTAATTAAGCAACGAAATCAAGTTGAGAAATGATCGCACAAACCAAATCTGCTTAAAGGACCAAATCAACCTAATCTTGTCAATTGGCTTTTCCTCATCAGGGCAGCACTGCGGCAGGGATTTATCTGAGGATCTACAGACACTCATTAATTCCATCGGTAATCTTGTACTATCAATGCCCGATCATTATTTATTAAATTCATCTGATTAGGATGGTAGATAGCATCTATTATATCATTTGGTCTTGTACCCAACATTTCAATGAGCTATTTAGATTGGCAGAACCTAAAGTGGTGTTGTAGCTCTTTGCCTGGTTTAAGCGCAACTGAGTAAGAGCCTCAGGAGAAGTCTCCTTCAATATGTACAGTTGCTTACGAGGTCTAAGGGCTAACATTTATATAAAAAGTACTTCTAGGTTCTGGAATCTTTCTAAGCAGTGCTTTTATTCAAATCTTTCATCATATTTCTTAGTAGAGCAGGTGAGGAATCCTGAGGTTACCACCTGCTACCCACCACCAAGGCCCCACACTATCTGTGAGCTGTGTTCTGTGGCACTGAACACATCCATAAATAATCCAGGGGGCAGGAAATCTAGCAATGCTGATATTTGCTAGTAACAGCAAGTAATTCTTGGCAATAAAGCTTAAAACCATCAGTGACTGGAAGAATATGACAATATTCGAGTAACCCCAAAGATAAAGTAGCAGGTGAAGCTCAGGGTTCTTAAAAGCAAAGTACTTGAGATAAATAATCTACCTTATTTATATGTAGATAATGAATGGGTTTGCATTAGATATGAGCGAAAATTCAGTCACTGTGGATACCTTTCAGAAAATGCCAGCAGAGTGGTCTGAGGCCAAACAAGGAAAACCAAATATCAGCACTGTCTGTAAAAGGACTAGAGAGGAAAAAGCATTTTGCTATTTCCCTAAGCCATGGCGTGTTCTTCCCACACACAGCACATTGGCACAATCAGACCATGTCCAACAAAAGACTGAGAGAAACTAAAATAGCATAGAGAGAAGGATGACAGAGAAAAACATGAAATTGGTTCCGCTGGAAAGGAACACGCATAGATTAAACTTTAGCATGGACAAGACATGATTGAGGGAATATGACAGAGGGCAAGAAAAAGCTGGTGATGACTGTTGTCCAAAAAGGTGTATAGGGTGCAATCATGCTCCCCAATACACAAGTTTTATGAAGATTGGCAAGCTACCAATTTTAAACAAAGGAATTGTTTGATTTGGGGGGACAGTGTGTTAATATATGGTAGAACTCAAAGCGGTGGGATACTGGGGTGGTTAAACAAATTTACAGAGACTAGCCAAGCTCACAAAGGCTAAGTGACTATTAAGTGACTATTCAGATGATATTTCTAGTGCAGGCTCTGGTTTAAAGAGTCCTTAAATCGCTGTTTGTCAGAAGCTGAGACAAAACAACAAGGAAAATAGTCATTCATATTTTTTGAGGGTGTAAATGGTTAACCTTGCTCAATTTTGATTATTAGGGTTTGGTTGTTTGAATCTCCACTTTTATCTAAAACCATAATAATATTTTTCTTCCTCTCCTGATCACACAAAATTCATGGCTTAGACTCAATATCCAAAGCAGGTATCTCATCTTAAACAGATTTTTTGGACTAGACTTTTCATCAGCTATAATGGGAGCTTAAACTCTCCTTTTACACTCAGATACCACACCTAAGTATCATATATGAACTGAATTCAAGCCCTAGTAAAGCATTTATCTGACTAAACATGTTTACATTCAAACACGAGGCAGACAGCATGAACACCATTTGTAGTCAATGGAGAAAGAAATGGTACTTGTAGAGGCCCCTCATCTTAACTTCACGCATGAACAAATTCAATCAAACAGACCATGTCCTAAAGCCCCCAGTCCCCCACCCCCCATGATGGAGGGAACAATGTGGGGAGATCAGATGAAGATATCCACAATGTGAGGTTTAAACACTATGCCAGCTGAATGTTACCTTCAGTCATGTTTACACAATTCAGAGCAGGCAAAAAAGTCCCAACTCCTTCCCAAGCTTAAGGTGTATATTACACCTGTAAAGCAACAGGTAGTATACAAATGCATGAGTGTGCACGTAACATACCAGCTCCTGCAGGTTGGGGTTATTTTTCCTACTTCACCAGGAAATGGAAACAAAACTCAATGCAATTCTAGCATTAGTTTGCTATAAATTCCTAGTCTTTAAGTTAATGGCGAAATAATGTTCCTCTCATTAGTTTAATGATCATATCATGCTTAATACAAGCATTCCGCCCTCTTTTTCCCCTCTTTCATTAACTCAGTCTAATAGTTGCAGACAATTTTCTTTCACTACGAAGCTGTCAATCTTTCTCTTGTATGTAACATGTCAGTCTGTTATAGCACAGAATTAATGCAAATCATTTATCAGACTAAGACCTCTTTTCATTTACTCACTCAAAAATTATTTCCAGCTATCTATAACAATGCATGTTAATGGAGCACATTTTAGGAAGAAAACATTTAGATCATTTACAGATTTTCTTTTTTAACTATGATATGTGCTTCCTTGTCAGTGTCTGACTTAGAATAAACTATCTGACTCTTGGAAAAAAGGAAATTAAGCTGAAACTGATGCAGAGGAAAGTCTCTCAACTTACAGTGAGCTGGCTGTTCCCCTGAGGCACCCAGAAAAAGACTTTTACTCATGGAGATATGCAGCAATATAAAGCAGCAGCAAAGTTTCCTTCTCTCATAATGATGCAGGAAAATATCATTAGGAGTATGAAAAATGAAAATAAAAGAGTTATTTTTCTATGCTAGATTTTAGAAGAAATCACCAGCAATTTCACTGAAGGGATAAAGAAAAAGAAGTGATAACAAAGGATGTGTCCAAGAGCTGCTATGTGAGACCCATTAGATGCTTAAGACCTCAGATGTCTATGGCTTGACTGGAAGTGTGGAGACACTTTATTCTAGGCATGTGACCTATTCAGCCTTTCTGTTGGGGTCTCCTACATTCAATAGTGTCACATCATATAAGCTGACACCTACTCACTGTGAAAGGACAGCCCTGCATTTCTATCAACACTGAGTTTGCATTTCAGGCCCTCAACTGTCTCTTACACCTTTCTGTCTCTTGTTTATGTTTATCCCAGCTTCTTCAGAGCTCATTCTGCTTTAAAAGAGCAAAAATTTATCTTTGTCCACAGTCCTGCCTCTGGTATGTTGCAACAAAGCTGTTGTTCTTTTCTTCAGTTCTTTACAATAAAAGACTTTATCGAATGAAAACCGGCAGCTGGTGAAAAAAACCCCTATTTCTTTGCCTTAGTGAAATTTGAGGGGTTGCTGTGCTTAGCCCCTTTGTTCTTCTCAGAGTCTGGCATTCCCACACAAATCTGTTTGTTTCTTCCCTGTTTCCATGCAAGTTTACATTAAGACTATCCCATTTTAACTTTCTCCATTGTTTTTTTTTCCCATTTAATGTGTAAGAAATTCTTCTAAGTGTCCATACTTCAAGCAAACAATTCAGAGATACTGTATCAAACACAGTGTTCAGTCAACCTGTCAGTAATTTTATTACATTTTGGGTTTATAAAATGAGGTACTTATGAATCACTTCTTCAAAACTGTTTTTTTAAGAACTAAAACACAGTATTCAGCAAACTGAGAAGCAAAAAACTTTGTAATTCTGCACTGTGACTTCAGTAGTTGTCTACCTTTTGAAACAAGAGGCATCCTTCATCCCTAAAATGCATGCTAAGGGCCAAAACAATACATTTCAAAGCTGTAGAACATGGAAAGAGAGATATTAAATGGAGTTAATATTTCAAACTACAGCTGCTCTGTCACTTACATTGGGAAAAGGAGCGGGGCAGGAGACTGCCCTGACCTGAGTCTGGCTCACTGATCTAACATCAAAGCATGCTGAGAAGGGTTCCAGAGGAATGGGAATAACAGGCCGTTTAGCTGGTGCTACCATTAATCTCTTAGGTATCTCTGATGCTCCAGGGGAAAAGATGCATGGAATAATCTAGCTACTCATCCACCAAGACATCTTGTGCACTTATGAAATGGGCAAACGACCCGGGTGCCTTGTTCACTGCTTGTGAGCCTACTATTACCTCCTGTCATTTCCTAGAGCATAGGCAGCCTTTTAGCTTCCCTCACGTGGACAGCATCGGTATTTTCTAAGGCCGGGACCAGTGCCTTTGTTACAAGGTCAAATGTTTGTTGTCCTAAAAGCACACAAGCAAACCACTAGCCAGCCCCAAACACCTCTGACTGAAGGGAGATCAGAAACAAAGACTAATAGCTGCCAAAAACTCTGTGATGTGAAATGCACTGAACCCAAATAGTCATATCTACCTCTCTCCTTGCAAATATTGCATGAAGGTTCTTCCCATTTCCCCAGAAAACACACATGTATTCACACCGCTCTGTCTTTGTGTAGCTCCCAACAGATCAGGCCATTCTCTCACACACTGAAATTCTGAAATTTTCATAGGGCTTTCAAGGACAAAGAAGGGGGGAATTGAAGAGAAATTACTGGCTGGAAGAGCTGAAGAGCCCTTTCGAGACATCTCTCTGCCACTCCTCCCTGACACAGAGCTCTGATGGTTATAGCAAGGTCTCACAGTCTCTGAGATCAACTAACCTTGCCCTTGCTCCTCCCTCCAGATCTCAGACATTCCCTTCTGTCCCCTCTGTTTTAAGAACATGAGCGTTTTGGATGGAAGTGATCTATTTCCTGGTTTTTTTTGGTTTTGACTTGATCCACCAGTGTCACTCACATGGAGACTGGTTTCCAGCAGGGTCTGGAGGAGCTACTCCCATTCCTCCTCTTTAAACTGGTATCTCTCACTCCTCTCTCTCCTCCCTTTTTCCAGGCTTTGAGAGCAGCATAGGACTTCCTCTGAAAGCCACAAAATTACCATTATCTCATGATGCCACAGAGGCCAGCAGACCTTGGCTCTGCTTTTGCTCTGCTGCATGTGCAGTTCTCTCCACCCACAGCAGGGAGGACAGAGAGATCCCAGCCAAATCCTGACCCCCTTCTGCCTCCACTCCAAACCAAGGAGCCCCAACTCTAGGATCCAGCTCCCACAGAGGACCTCCCTGAACCAGACCACTATTACACAGTAGATCAGAGGAAGCTCCCTCAGCCGGATTTTATCCCATTCAACACCACGTTAAACACCTGTGAGCTTATTTCCTGTGTGCAGCCAGTGACTGCAAGACAAGCATTTGATGAAATCTCAGATTATTTTAGTCGCACAGTGGCAAATGAAACACACAGCAGGTCCTGCATGGTTCCCCACACCACACTCAAAACCAGACAAAACTGGGCATGCAGTGTAATCCACACTGCTCCAGGCACTGGTATTCGGAGGTGAAGAATACCAATTCAAGGTATTTAAATACCATCTCTTTTTTTCCCTCTTGCATGCATCCCTATTTTTTTTAGCCTGACTTTTGCACTGCAATTCACTCGTGCTTATCTTCCTGAAACATATCACATTTGGCTTTTCTCAAATGACTATATATAAATATATTTACCAAGTCGACACGTGTAAATGTCATTGTCTATCATGGCTCACTGTTTCTCTTTCTTTCCAAAGAAAATAATGTGTGCAATGAGAAAGGCCACAGGGCTGAACAGCATTGTACTGCACTCTCTGTGTTTTCCTTTCAAACTGAGATGGACAATAAATGAATGCCTGCTCCTGGTGTGAGGAGTCAGTAGAAGATCAGTGAAGGAGGCCCATGTATCTCAACAGCTTTCAAACTCAAAATGCCAGTTCCCAAAGCAGCTGAACTCTGACAAGCAATGTCAGAGTAACCAGCACTGAATTAAGAGGCAAGTTGGATGCCTGTATTTTCATAAGGCTTCTCTTAAGAAAGCAGATGCTGAAGCCATTTAGGACAACTTGCTCCTGGATTCATACTGATTTGTTCCACTTCGAATTAGTATTACTCAGGTATTATTGAGAAGAAAGTTGGGGATGAATCAAAGAAACTGCTTTTCATCACAGTGCCAGAGCAATACAGCCTGGAGCACAGCAGACATGAAAGCGTACAATATGCTTAGTGAGATATTAAAAGGAGGCCCTGTATGTTTCTAGTATTCTCTCTTCCTTTTGTGTATGTATAACTCTCCTGGAAGCTTGAGGAAGAATGATTATTTCCCCAAAGAGGCGCATACACAGTCTGCAAAACATTACAGGAAATTTGTGACCCTTCTGGACAGAGCTGCCCTCCAGGGGCAGAAAGCACTGAGTGCACCAATCCTGTGGGGATTGCTTTAGAGCAGAAATGTGGTCACAAAAGGTCACCATGCCACAGCACATTACCTGAGCTGTTAGCCACTGACAAGACAAATCAGAATAGTGTGGTGGCACTTCACTATCAATTAAGAGTTAGAGTGGGAAGCTCAACTTCCGGCAATGGATAAAAAGGGAAGTTTCAAGAGAACACAAAAGAGAAACAATGTTTACAATATGCTTTTTCCTAAGCATAAAAGTGATTGCTCACTCCTTCTAAATATGTCTTTTCTCAGCATTTCCAATAAGGCTTAGAAACGATGGAGTTGCATGTTATTGCTTAAACCAAGGTTGAAGAAACTTCTGATTTTCTTTTCAGAAGCAGTCTTTTTCTTCTATCCCTTCTGTAGTTTAAATGGTGTTGCCAACCTGTGACCAGCATGCAGTTCTGACCTCCTGCTCATGGCAGAAACCACATTAAACTGGCTGTGCTGTCACCTAGTGCCATCTGATTGCTGTGCTTCACCCACGTGCTGCTAGAGAGAGAGTGAACTCGTGGTGCAGCTCTGCCCAGGAGATGGACTTAGAGGCAGGGATTGCACACCTGGCAGCTAAAGAAAAATGGGCTTTTCTGCCCCCTCCATATTTCAAAGAAAAGCAGGAGGTTTCAAGGCCTGTAGCACTGAATGTTTGCCATCTGAGGGAAAAAGGGCTAGGATATGTTCAGGTCAATTTAAAATTGTTATCATGCACCAAAAAACTAAAATGCCTGAAGATACTGTTTGAAAGAAATCCTACATACTTGATTTGAAAGCAGTATTGCATCATATGTATAAAGGCATGTATTTCCTACCTGAAATCTATGCCATGCCTAGCATATTCCAGCAGGAGATTTGGTGTGTGGTGCAGCTTGATTTGGGAAGGAGAAGCCAGACTGGAGAGCCATGAAATGAGAAGAGAAGAAAAGAAACTTCAACAAATGTTCTGAATGGCAAAGCCTGGAAAGCAAAGAGATTCACACAAGATTTTCAAGCAGCATTAGAAAATCGCTCATTGCCTTCATGTAGCAGATTGCAGTACTTTAGAAATTACTTCATTCTGCTGAGAAAATGCTGAAAGAATCCTTAACAAGAGCAGGTTTGTAAGCCCTTTAAAAACTCTGGCCTTTAGGAACTCAGAGTGGATGTTCTCTGCTTCTGTAACACGCAATCACCCTGTGCTCTGCAATGTTTTTCAGCCACTTTACGCTTAAAGTAATCTAATGACCTTAGCTGCAGGAAAAATTTTGTTAATGCAAGTGCTGGAGGTCAGCGCTCGTGACAAGAGGAGGGAGAGTCAATGTGAGGCTGGCAGATTGCTTGGCACATGCACCAGAGACATGTGAAGCCTGAGCTGAAGCAGCAGGGAGGGAAAAAAGCTGCTAGAGGAGGCTCTGGAAAGAAAATCAGTTCAGTTATTCCTCCCTTCTTGTACATACCAAGGGACACAGTTTTGCAAGTTGCCTTTCTCCAATCCACCAGGATGGCTGCTTTGGGGAAAAACACATTTAACTAGTGTGCTCAAAATCACATCTTTTAAGCCCTTTTTAGCTGGCAGTTCTCTATTCCCTCCCCACTGCCAATTCTCAGACAGGCTTTTAAACAGCTGTTTTTAAACTTTTGACACTTCAGGTTTCTCTGAAGAGAATGTGATGAAATTTCTGTCTGTATCTTTCGCTCGTAGTCTGATCTGCCAGCCTAGCCAAAATTATGGACAGTTCTTGTCCTCATGGCTCACTGGATATTGTCTGAAAGCCTCTGCAGAAAAGAGATACCAGATGCACAAAAAGGCACAATCAAAGAGCACTATTCATAAACCAACTAGAACCCTTTGTCCAGCTATTTCGTAGCATTTCCTTAACCATCTGGTCTCTTTGAACTTGTCCACTCTGCCAGATTAACTGTATTCATCTAAATTACCTTTTTTTAAAGATCTAAATTATTAGACATTGATTGAATTCTATAAGCCAATGACTACAACTAGGAGAACTCTTTGTAGTTCATAACTTACCTTGTATTGATGCTGTTCATAAATTATCCACAAAGGACTTTGATTTTTACTAATCTCCTCATTATTCAAGGCCCTTCAACAAAAAAATTAATGCAAACATATTTCAACGTATGGATTCTGTCTGTGGGCTAGCCACTTCTTCTAGCTCTTCGACTAACTATTATTTATGGCCTGTGAGTTGTCAATTGAACATGGCATTCCCATCCCTGGGCTGGATGTTTCCTCCAAACTGTTGAGACTTTCTGAGAAATACCGTTCAGCTTTATCTGACACTTCTCATTGAATAAGCTTCAGGTCTGAGTTATCATTATGAGACACTTAGGGAAACCAGAGTAGTAAAAAGAGAGGGTGGTTCTTGCTACCCAATTCAAGACTCAAGCATAACCCAATTCCCTGCCTTACCTGTGTTCACAGACCAGAAGTATTTCCCACAGCTTCCCAGACTATTTATTCCATAACTCACAAGTCAATGACAAAATCATGTGTAGAGGAAGACCTGACTAAATAAAAGTTTATTGCTTTTTACCCTATTGCTCTCTTTCTTTGTAATCTACCTCACTTTGTTTGGATGCAGCTTGGATACTTCTACATGAATGATGCAGATATATCTTCAGTTTATTCCAAAAATGAGAAAAAGACAACAGCAGTGTTTTGTTCATTTGCAACAGAACAGGCAAGGAATTTAACAAAATTAAATTAAGCCCCCAGGAACAGTTTCCCAGTGCATAATATCAGGCTGGTTCCAGTAAATGCCCTCTGTTAACATCCTTGTCCAGCCCATCCTCAGGGCTACCTGGACACTGTTCTTTCAGTCTTGGGCAGCCCTCAGGGAAGCCTCCCCAGCCCTCACACTCCTGAGTGCCTTTGGGCCAAATAGGGCTTCACACCAAAACTAAAGCATCTGTTCCTTCATAAAGTTATGGTTTCTAAAAGATTTTGAGAGACAACTGCTATAATACCAGTTTCTGGGGACATTTTATTTCTTATTTTTTCAAACTAGATAAGTGGAAGAGACAGCCAAAGGGCTTTTATACCTTTTTACAGAGCAGTGATAAAAGCCACCAAAATCATAATAGCTGCCCGTTTCTTGTTTAAAATGCTCTTGCTTGGCTTTAGAAAAGAGAAAATAACTCTTTAGTGTCATTTTGATCAGCAGTGCCACCATCTGCACAAGTCTTAACTCATACAGCAGGGATTTGCAGAGGAATTTCAACCAAAGTGGCACCAACAGTGTGTTTTCAGAGCTGACAGAATGCAAGAATAAGGACTTAAACAAAGGGATTTACTGAGGAGCTGAATTGGTTGACCAATGTTGCCAATCCATCCCTGCAAAGTCTTACACAGAAAAGTCTGATGAGAAAAAAAAAAAAAAAAAACACAAATTAGGAAAAAAGTTTCCCCAACACCATCAGATCTGTTCAATGTGAAAGAAAGAGACAGAGAAGGCATATGTATTTATCTGGTGCATTGTTGAGCTGTAGCTCTTTTTCCAGACTCAATCAATAATTTTTCTCTTTAAATTCCCCCGACCACTGTACAGGAGTCAGCTATGTTTGTTTACCAGCAGATAACCATCTTAATTAGACTACTGTATTGAAACCCTGTTCTCTTCAAGCACAGAAATAGTTTTGCTCCCTCTGGCATTGTTTTCCTTGGAGGTGTCTCTTGCTAAATGGAATCTTTTCCTGTTTAATGAAACAGACTGATGTAAATGCCAACCTGTAAGTTTTGTGCTCGTGTCACTCCCACTTGAGTGAAACTAGACAGCACCCAGTTAATTAGTACAAGCCATTAAAACCAAATAAAAAACATCATTAATGGCCAGCTTATTTATTTCTAAGCATCTCATTTCCACAGCACCAAAACCAATTGGAATCAAGTAAAACGACAGCCAATTTTTTATATTTGGAGCATGAAGCCTGTGCACACTGCAGGCAAATTCTTGCTGAAGCCATAGCAACTTGAGAAGCAAGTCCTGAGTTACCAAGAGCGCTTTTCCAAGACCAGCATGTGCACTGTGCAGGAACCCTCACAGCACAGAGCCCTGTGCCTTGTGCTGCTGCAAGAAGTCTAAATCCTTGTAGCACAAGAGTCATTGCAGCCCCACAGCTAACCAAGGCCAATTCCCAACACCAACAATGCTTGTCAACCCATAGAGAATTCAGTACAGATTCTGTAAGAGAAGGCAAAACCTGACCCCACTATGTCACATCCTACTGAAGAGCTGTTACTTCTCATACACGGGCTCCTGTTTTCTGCCCCTCAGCACGCACTGCATGCCAATCCTGCCGAAAACACAGGGCATGTTAGGGGCACAGCAGCACCATTCTTCGCTTACAGTTCACACCTTACACAAATTCCTAGTAAGGCAAGAAAATACTTTTGAACCTATAAGAATCTTGCTTTCCTGGAACAAATTTTCCACAGTCATAGGGCCAGCAAAATTCTGTCCTTCTGAAGAGGGCTACGAATAGAGGAAATTTTCAGTAGAGAAATTTAGATCCTTCCTCACTTTTTTTTAGGATAAAGCTACCAAAAGCTCAGGGCTACATTCCTCTTCCAATGTCTTCCATCTGCAGGTTAAATCTAGAAGGAAGGACCTTCTTCATGAAGAAGCCCAACTGCAATGATCAGTCAATTCTACACCTCTTCAGCAATAAGGAGCAACAAGCATCAGTACCAGGGGAAGACCCATGCCAAGAGACCCACCAAAAGAAAAATGCTTTTCACAAAGTCAGTGACTGGGACAAGTGACTGAGGGAGAAAGGAGGGGAGCAGATTGACAAAGGATAGGACTATGCCCAAGTCATGCCTTCTAAATCTGGGAATTTCTGTGTGCATCAAGGAGTCACAAAAGCTAGCAGAATATTTCTGTTCTGAGCATGCTTTGATGGCTGCCATTTTTTTTCTCAATGTTGTGCTCTCACAACCTGAGAAACTGTAGGCTTTCAGTGCAAGTTGAGAAGATTGGCAGAAATTCTTACTCTGTCACTGCCTTTTTGTGAAAATTGACTCCAGGAAACCGCTAGCTTTTTCACAGTCACAACCTAAAAATAAAGTGAAGCAGATTAAGGAAGACAACATATCTATTTCTGCAGAGCCACAGACAAAGATCCAGGTTAAACAGCTATTGTGGTGCATATTCCCCATCACTGCTCACCTCAACAAGGGTAGGAAATATTAAGAGGTGGATAACACTTTTCCACACAGTTTTAGCATCTGCTGAAGCAGGGGTGATCCCTGAAAAGCACACATTTTAGAGTAGGCACATTCCACAATGTCTGCTCATTGCTTGTAACCCAGGGCTTCCACTGCACCCCTCCATGAACCTCTTGTACCACATGCCAGCATTGGAGACAGGAACTCAACCTTCCCATAGCCATGAGTTCTCCTTCCCCACCTTGTGCTGACGACATTCTAAATGTGGGCATTTTTCAGGTGCACTGCCTATAGATGTCGGAAAAATAGAGCAAGGAGGACAATTCAGTGAACTAAAATGTCAAACTCTGATATCCTCATTATAGGACCTGGTCATTGTAGGGTTTATTTGGACCTGATCCAGCGGCCCTATTGTTGTATTGTATTTATTAAGGCTATTGTGTACTAAATAGCAGGAAGATGAATAAACACGTCTTTGCTTTAAAAAGGCAAATTTCATTTTCTCAGCTGCCTTGAAGCTCTACAGTTAATGTTCATCAATTCAGACACAGCATTTACTCGTCTGTCCTTTACTGCAAAAAATTATGATAATAGAAATAGTTGGATATTCTTCAGCTGCTTCCCACTCCAATTTGCTTTTTAATTAGTACTGATTCCAGGAAATTATGTGGCTATATTTTTCAATACTGTATGCTTTTATGTGATGTGACATTATACAATGACATGATCAACAATTGCCCCATTCTGGCCCTGGAATGTTGCACCCATATCCATCATGCTTGCTTTCCACCCATGGTCCAATGAATGCAATTAGAAAATGAGTAAGCTTATTTCTATCCTAGTCGTGTCTGTGGGCACAGATGAGGATGGAATCTAATGCTGAAGTTTAAATGAGATCATATATGACTCCCAATAACTTGGTCAAAAGCTGAATAAAGTTAGCTTTGTTCTCAGACATCACCCATCTAAAGAAGTTCAGTTCCACTTACATGTTTGCCTTGTTATCCTCCTACCCTTTCTCACCTGCTAAAGAACTCCCCAGCAGTTCTTCAAAGTCTTGAAATTGTGCCCAGGTTTTAATATGGTGAAAGTCAAGGGAATTTTACAAATTTGAACTGGGCTCTGCTTTAATCCCGCAGCATTTTCAATCCACTTTTACAAAAAATGTGATTTCTCTATATTTTTTTCACTCTTCGCTACACACATGCTAAAATGACTGTACATTGGTCTAAAAGCTAATGTCTAGACCTTAAGAAGCCCTAGAGGTAAGATACAACTCACAGCCATCCAGCTGTCTCTGGACTCTACACACAGGGAGGGCACTTCCCTCTGACCCATCCCTGTGAGGGTCCAAGAGCATGCTGATTCTCTTGTCTCCACACTGACTGGTGTTACACAGCCCAGTAACTCAGGACATGACAGTGCATAACATGCAGATCTTTTAGACTTTCAGTGGCTATTTAGGTAGGAATAATAATTCCTTTTGAAAGACAATGCACACAGAGATCATGAGGATTTATTGAGTATAACCTACTGCAGTCTATCCATCAAAGTGACACTCAGTCACTTAAAAAGCTCCTTCTCCTACTGTACATAATGAACACTTCACAAATTTCTGCAGTATTATTTTTGCCTAACAGAGAAGTCTCTTATGTGATTCTTAGGGAGAACTTCCCTAAGGAGTAAAGAGATCTGCCTAAGCCCTTGGCAATCACAGCACATGCTGATGTTTGATCGATGTTGCTCATTTATCATTTCCCGCTTGCTCTTTCCACAGTGCACCACATACTTTAGAATTAACATTTCCATGGCTATTTTGCAGTGAAATCTCATTACATGTTTCAGAGTAACAGGGGAACACAAACCCCTGTCCTTCTGACCGCCAACTTCCCTGGAGTGGGCATCAGAAGAACGATTCTGTTTTGCTTGAAATGTGAATGACAGTAATGATTTAATCCTTTCTTTCTAGGGGATGAAACCAGTGTCTTGTCGTTTTCAGCCATGTCTTTATCAACTGTCCTATAAATAAACAATAAGTAATACTCCTCCTGGAGTCAAACAACAAAAACTAAGAAAGTGCTTTTCTTCCCTTAATCTTTTACTGCATACCATTGAAGATGTCTCTCATCTTCCCTTTATTATTTTTCAAGTTCTCCCAGCTTGTCTCCAGTTTTCTTCTCAATGAGTGAGTCTGTGACCATCTGTTCTCCCTCTTAGCTTTGTCCTAAACAAGAGGTCAACACTTCTGCAGTCCCTTACTCTTATGCTGGCTACCTCTTGTTTTCATTATTAGCAAGACAACTTCCAGGCCAAGTCAAAAAGCGTCCTACATATAAGTCCTGAAAGGCAACCAAAATGTCCATGCTGCTTTTTCTCAGACTTATTCTCAACATGCAGATGTTGCCTTTTGGGACAATGTGCCAACTTCAAAAGTCCTTGTTCAAATTCGAAATCTCTAGCAATCCCCTAGCAGAGCCACACTGTTCCTGCTCCAGCAAGGGACAGTGACTCTGGGAAAACATGGACAATGACGTAGTTCAGAGACTTTTTGGGGAGAAGTTCCCATCTCATCTGAAGTACATACATCCCCAAACACCTGGAGAAGGGTGGTCACTTACCACACTGTTGATTAGTCTCAGAGGTCAACAAGCTCCTTTATCCTCCCCAACATCCTACAAGCTCAAGACAAACCCAAATTCTCCCACCACAGCCAAAATACCATTCTCCTGAGGAAGGAAAATAAGCGTCTTAAGTTTAAAAACTTCTCCTCTTTCAAATTTTTACAAATCACAATAGCTTTCTTGCCTGTTTGATAAGACAAAGCTTTGAGTGGCACAGATCACCTGAGAAAACAGCTCTATGGCCCTGCCCACGTGGCTTAGTAATTGGCACTTGCTGGAGATGTCTCAGCAGCTTCTCTCTGTTTAATGCACAGCACAGGCTCTGACTAAGTTGTCCTAGTGAAGAGCCTAATTACTGCTCATATTTCACTGGCATCCATACAAAGCAGCAAATCTGCAACAGGGATGTTTCTTCCAGACTGCCCTATAGCCTCTGATCTAAACCATGCAAATGTGATTCGACCTCTCTCCTGTGTCCCCAAGTGTCTCTGCCTACCCTAGTGGTACAAGAGCACACACTGCCATTATTATTGCCCTTCGCTGAATGGCATCTCTCTCCCAAGGCATTCTCTTTTAAAATACAGATTCTTGTATTTGATGAATATAACTTAAGTTTGTGCCTAGCTTCTAGACAACTGAACTGGTGTTTCCTGGTTAAAAGCCACCAAAAAATAACATGTCCAAGCAGCTTCCAAATTCTCTCCACAGTTGAGAAACAGGGGGGGAGGGGGGGTAACACCTTTGTTTGCAGAGAAAGGTGTGGGCCACTCAAGTCACATAAAAGATGCCAGCTAGAATAAGAACTTGCATGTCCTGGAAATAGGAAATACTTGTACGGAGGTCAGAGAATCTTTAAATATGCATTGAAACCATATTAATATCACTGACCTCTCTGATCACAAGTGCAGCTGCTGCCTAAACCACCTCAAAATTGTTTCTTATGAGAGCAAGTACCTGCTGCCCCTCGGATCCTTCCTTTACCTGTAGAAAGGTGGAGGGAAATTATTTACTAACAGATGTTCAGCTATATTTACTGGTTTTAATAAAAAAGAAAACTTGATAAAGGACACTTTGTTTCCAGTTAATGGCCTGCAAAGGTTTATCATTGGAGACATTTACACCAGAGCTGAGGAGAAGTTTGTATTGCTGCTGTTCAGCTATGCTTTGCCTTAGGTTAGCTCATATTTTGTGTTCTGGTGCAGCTAATCTCTGGTTTTTTCCATGAGCATGAGATAATTGTTTTCCTTGGGAAAAAAAAATAAAAAAAAACCCAACAAAAAGCCCCTTATATACAGAGACGGCAAGGATTACTTGTAACTGCCATAATTTAAGGGCAAAAAGAATCCTCTTATCTCACCTGCAGAGTGGATTTAAAAAATGAGAGCAGGAAGAGAAATTACTTGCCGAAAGGAAGTTTTGGAGGGCATTATTAGGGTCCAAATACAGATTTATGTAGCCTCCATGCTGTACTCTGATATCTTTCATGCACTTTGGCTTAGACAGATATTGAAAAGGAACTGGAGCAGATAGGAGTTCATCACTGACACACATTCTGGCATGACATCTCTGTTACCTGTTTACTCACTACCAGGTAAAATGGTAACTTCTCTCCTGATTAGGATCCTAAATGTACAGCAAAAAGGCTAGGAAATTATTTATATAAATATTTGCAGCAGGGAGGAGATGCACAAGTGTATGTTGACAAGTATGCTACACCTGTGTTGGTAGTAAGCATGCTGCAAAGGAAAGGGCCTGTCTCTCCACTCCCAGCATCATCAGTCCTTTGCTTCTGTGCCAAAGGAGACAAAATACCCTAGTTCAGAAATGGTAGTGCTTTACATAAGACTATTCACCAAAGTATGTCCAGGTACTATTGTCTCTGTGTTAAACTCCTTCTCAAGGGCATGAACTAACCTGCCCCAGTGCAAACACGTCAGTTCAATGACACTGCTACTGCTGCAGACATACTAGAACAGCTGTGTTGGTGCACACGTTCTTCTGTAAAGAAGATATCTCACAAGAGCAATATTGCATCACAGCCACTAGGTAAAGAATTTCTGTTGATAAAATAAACTTGTGCTTATACACACACACCCCCCTGTATATGGCCTTTGGCACAACAGAACAATTTTACCTCCAAGTATCCCCAGAAGAGTTAAGCAAAACCACCTTTGTTTAAGTTCCTAATCCTTCCTCAGGAAGATGCCAGACTACGATATCAGCATGCAATTAAGGAAGGTGGCAATCCTGCTCATCTAACTCTGCAATTAAGATAACGTCACCTTATATTTCCACTTTGTAAAATAGCTTGAGATCCTCAGATGAAAGTTCTGTCCCAGTGCAAAGCATTTATACCTTCATCAATGGAGCAGCTGGCAGTAGACTCATTTGTGTGTGAACCCTGTTGTCAATGCTGTTGTAATTAGTTAAGAATCATCCCTTCTGTTGTTTGAAAATGCTTGGTAAGGGCTGGCATTTCCACAGGAGCAACTGTATCTTGGTGGCATATATTTAGACTGCTTCCATCACTGTTGTAGCTGTGTATCTACATTTTGAAGAGTATTGTGCCTATATGGTTGAAACACAACACGACAAAGGTGTACATCAACTGATGAAGACTAAAGGAGACGTGGAGAGGCAACCTTGTCCATTGCTCTGCACAGAGCAGGGTTAGGTACTCCTAAGCATTTCCCAAACAGTTAGTCTAACCTGTTTTAAAGACTGTCGGTGATAGAAGCCCATGTCTTCTTAAAGAAGCATTGGTTTGTACTACATATGAGGTTATGTAATATCCAATCTCAAATCCCCTTGGGGAAATATATGCCCATTATTTCTAGTCTTCTTTCATAAATATTTTTTTCTGTCCAAGACCCTTATTCTTTGCATCTATCTTTGTATACTTGCAGATTATTGTATCTGGTACACTGTGTTCTTTTTCATTGCACCGAGAACTATGCAAAATATGTACCTCTCTGCTTCGTCCCTCTTTCCACTGCAAGCCCATGGCTGAATAAAAGGAACACTGGAAAAAAAAAAAAAAAAAAAA
>VZTE01003928.1:2070303-2146664 GCA_013397775.1 Eulacestoma nigropectus
GGGGGAAGAGCTGAAAGCCAGCAGTAGAGCTGAAGATGGCATCCTACTTTAAATGAGAAAATGCAGGTATTGTGTAATGCACAGCCCTGACAGTGGCACTTTTAAAACAGAAATTCAAATTTCTAAGCAATGTCTGATTTTGCCTTGTATTATCATGTCAGTGGTAGTAATAAATTGCTCTGACACAGGCATTTTGTTACAAGTATAGCCAAGGGATTTCTAGAGATGAAAATCCGAATTTCAAAGGAACTGGAGTGCACACCTACTTCAGCAGCTGCATAGCGCCCAGGGGTGGCTTTGCCTGGGCTCCAAGGCTGTCTTACAACATTGTGCTCTGGAAACTGTTTAGATGCTTTGTTGTGCAATTGTGTCCCAGTGAGAAGTCTGTTTTAGACAGAACTTACTTGCTATACTCCTGTGCCAAAATGGTTTCTGGATGATCCCACTTTCTACCACCTTGAGGGGCAATTTTAGCCATCTCTCAACAGAGTAAGTAGGGACTTACTTTCAGTAAGGTCTCAGAGTCTTAAGTCTGAGGGGATGCCAGCAAAACTTTTCTGAATGTCACAGATTAAAGCAACTTGGGCTGTGAACTTCTTGGCACATAAAACCGTATCAAACAAAGTAGACTCTGGTCCCAGAAGAGCCATCTCATGGAAAAGGGTCTGAAGCACATATCGAACTACCAGGATCTACTGTTGACCTCATTACACATGTGACTAAACAAAAAAAGCCCACAAAGGCCTCTTCCCAAATCAAGCCTTCTCTCAAAGAGTCATGTGGGACCAAGAATCACTTCTGCTCACACCAGTCAGATGCCACAAAAACTGCTCATCAATTTGATGACTGAAGGTCAGAATTTCATTTGTTCTGGAATGTTTTCCTGGAGAGTCTCCCTGGGAGACAACGGGAAGGGAAATTGTTGGGTTACTGAAATGAGAAAAATATAATCAAGTTTCACCGAACTAACAATTAAATGAATATACCTCACCATAGCTATTACAGCATGAGGTCTTAAGTAGAACAGAAGGCTCCTTGTCTTAATCCTAGGTAGAAACATAGGGTTCTCCTATGTGAAGATACCATTTCCCAGAGCCAGTGCAGCTAGTGCAAAGCAACCAGCAGAACATAGAGGAAAACCCTTTCACACTGATACAGAATTATGTCATTCCACAGTAGCAGCACACACCGATTTTGCACAAAAAATGCAGATTCAGGTGCCTGAGTGCCAAGCCTTTTTGCTAAAGCAGCAAAATTGTTGCCTTTTCGTCATAATGGAACTGTGTTAGATGCTTTAAGGCTGTAATGCCTTTTTCAAGCCATGAAAAGCCCCATCAGATATCAGAATGCATAAAATTTAAAAGTAATACCTCTGATATTCATTCTTTCAGCCTTTGAGCCCTTAGAGATCATATTTTCAGAATCCTCTCCACGACTGAAAGAGATCAGGAACTGTCTAAACAAAGCCTGAGAATCTCACCTAACTATGCAACTCCAGAAAATGAAACCTTTTTTTACAGAAAAAAGGATCAATGGACATACAGCAACACAGAGCTGGCAAGACTGTCCATAGGTAAAGACTATGAATGAACAGGGACTCTCATGTTCGGAGCTGCACCAGAGGACAGTGAGTGAAATAGGAATTACAACACTATCCCAAGAACTATACCAATTTTATAGACTTACACTATTTCACAAAATAAAAGCTTTCAGACACTCAAGAGAGTTTTGTATCTGAGAACCTAGGACAGGGTAACAAAACTCACAATACTACCATGTTATATTTCTCAGTCTGAACTTAGCTATGGTAGTTCTGACCGGGCTTTGCAGGTCAGACCCTGAATCTTCCACATCCTCTTCCTTAATGGGTATTGATCATAAGCACTGGCCAGAAGGCTGCAATAAACATGCATAATAAACAAATATAACTACTGCGTAGGAGAAAATTACTTGACATTGATGGTAATTAGTGGGCAATTTCCATGCTTATATTTGGTTTTAATCAAGACCATGAAACATTTTTTTGTTCCTATTGTGATAGATGAAGCATGACAGACAAAGCAAGTCATGAGCTTCGTCTCTGACTCAGTGTAAGAGATGAACTTTCTCCAATTCGCTGTGCAAAGCATGTTGTTATATTTTATACAACTCAGCAGCTTCAGAGAGTAAGGTAACAAATGTTCTAAAATTCACAGCAACTACAAAGCACAACAGAAGAGTAAGTCTGTCTGCCCAATGACATCTAGTAGGACATCGGTAGACACAAAGCCTCACCTATTTTTCAGCGGTGATGTCATCAGCTCTGCAGCACTTGTTGTCTGGATGAGTAAGAAAAGAGTGAGCAGCCCTCTGGCAACCTCGCCTGAAGTCTGAGGTGGGATTTGAACATCACCACCCCTATGAGTGGGGTAAAGTAAGTGGGAAGGTTTAAAATTGGCGTTTGCTTTTTGCCTGCACTTGTGCAGGATGCCTGGGCACTGTGCAGGCTCTGCTCAGAGTCTCCGTCACACCGGCGGGCAGTGGTTTGAGCACATTTGATCTTTGGGGTTCGCCTTTGAATGCATAAAGGAAAATACTTCTATTTGGTGAACTCCCTACATTCCCTTCCCTACCAGTAATCTAGATGAACTCAAATCTGTGAGTACCACTGGAAGGACTACAAGGACTACACTGGCATTTTGTTTTTCCTTCCAGTTCTGCTTAGCCTGCTCTTCTCACCATAGAGAGTAACATAAAAAATGAAAAAATGGGAAGCTCAGGCAAACATTTAAAAGAGCAGCACCACATTCATTACCTTTCTTTTCCTGACTAAGCCAGACACCAGGACCCATCCATACACTCAACATGCTCTTCACTGGTGCAGTTTGCTTACCTTTATGGCCCAAACTCCGGCCATACTTTTAATGAGGAGCACCATCCTCCACACGCAGCCAAGGCTTCTTTAGCTGAGTGCTCCTGGCTGGAGAAGAGCAGGAGTTTTGCAAGGCACCCTCTCAATGTTTTCCCTCAGAGCAACTACCAGAAAAGAGCAAGACAGCTGAGGAGGGGAACACCAGGCCACACCTGTACACCTCAGCATAGCCTGGAGCCAGGAACTCATGGATTCCGCTGGAGGACTGCCTGTAGTTGGCACAGTAGGGAAAGGTACAGGGCAAGGAACTGCAGTGTGTTTGATCTATTGTGTTTAAACCTCTCTGAAGGTGAAAACCATGAACTAGAAATGGGAAATAGCAGTGCCAAAACTTCCCCTGCACTGTGTTTGCTCACTTCATACTCAGGAACAGCTTTTTAAATCCTTTCTCCCACTGGGAAAAGAACTCCACACAGAGGAATTGAAAGAAATCACTAGCATTTCTTGAACAGTGTTTAAGACCTATGTTAGACTAGGTGATCGTGAAGGTCTCTTCCAACCTTGATGATTCTGTGATTACTCTGCCAACATGTGAACTTGTTCTCTACTTGAAAGCTTTCTGATTTCCTGTGTGAAACACTAGTAAAGTTACAGAAGGAAACAAATGCAAAGGAGTTTACATGAGCTGTTCATACTAGGGAAAAAAAGAAGAAACAAACCAACTGAAGCAGGGAAGCAAAAAATCTAGCAGGGATATCAAACAACTGATTTGTTTAAGCAGCAGAAGACACATAGTAGGAAATTTCAAAGAGGTGAAAGGAATGATGAGGAATGATGATTCACAGAGTTAGGAAGCATGGCTTAGAACCTCTCATGCAGATGGGAAAACGAAAAAATTTTGTAAGATTTATGTACAAGGTATTCACGTCTAAACATGATTCACAAATCAGACATCTTACAAGATGAGAGAGCTCCCCTTTCACCAGTTTCTCTGTCTTTCACAGCCTCCCATTGGTAGGCATCAAACTCAGCTCAGGGCCCAAAGTCAGGCAAGCTGTCCTGGGCTACTGCATTCTCAGATGAATCTGATTCTCAGATTCAGATCCTGAATGCTGAATAGAGTGAAATGGCTTAAACCAACGGTGCAGTAATGAGACAAGGATCTGGCTCCACATTCATGGGAGGTTTTCCGGAACATTAGCTGCAAGTAAAAGAAATAAAAGTCACAACATTCAGTTTTACTTACAAAAGGATATAAGTATGTCTCAGTATGCCCAAGGAACAGAACTGCTGCACAGATAAATGCTAGGTCTGCATATTGCCATTTCTTTTCAAAACGCACGTTTTTAATGGAACAATGCGGAATAGCAAGATATGCATAATATGCATAAAATGCATAACAGATTCACATTTTCAGTGGTTGAAAAGCCATTCAAAACTACCTTAATTTCTCCTGAAAACATTTCTAGAATAACTAAAAAATATTTCATGCAATCAGAATACATCTACATTCTTGTAATGCAATCTGCTCTAGGTATAAGTGTCAGAAGGAGTTATAAGGTGAGCAATTATAACTGAGCTCCACATAGCCAGTAGCATAAGCACAAAAAAT
Organism: Eulacestoma nigropectus; assembly: GCA_013397775.1. Taxonomy (NCBI): domain Eukaryota; kingdom Metazoa; phylum Chordata; class Aves; order Passeriformes; genus Eulacestoma; species Eulacestoma nigropectus. The sequence continues at coordinate 2,074,767 of VZTE01003928.1, forward strand.
GTGCAAGACTACAGGGGTTTAGAGTGAAGGGAGAAATATATTGTTTTTATTAAAACGCATTAGGATCTCATTTGTCTAATTCTCAGTTTAATGATGCAGCCTCTTGGCAGAAAAATAGCTTTGCCATTAGTTAACTTGATTGTGTTGAGGGTGGACTTTTTTTTGTAAACAGAAAAGCTTTAACATCAAATTGATTTTTTTCTGTATTCAAATGAACAAGCACAAACAGAAAGATCTTTTTTGAGGATGTATTTTTACTGGGGAGAGACATTTTTGTCCATTCTGTTTGGGGGAAAGATCTTGCAGAATGGATCATCACTAACCTAAGTTACTTCTAATTGTAGCAGCCTATTTTCACGAAATTATTCCTGAGTGAAATGTAATTTCAATGGAAAAATAACTGTTGAAATGCCTCATTTATTCCTATTGATTTGGAAAACAGCCAAAAGAGCATTGTCCTGAACCTTTTGCAAATTTGTTACTTTACAGAGCAGTAAGTTATTGACGTAAGCAGCCTCAATATTAAACAACTAAAAGTTAACTCTAGGAAGATCTATTAAGCAGTATTTGACCAAAAAAAGAAAATAATTAAGTTGGGAAAGTCAAGATATTATACACTTAGCTTTTCCTTTTTTAATTTCCCCATAAACTATTTAATACATTTCTCTATTTTGTCATGTTTAAGAGGAGCGAGTCCTAGAATCCAGTTATCATCTAAAAATCAAGACCCAGTTTGAAACTACCAATAGAGGTTTATAGATTCATCTTTATTCTGGGTTGGAAGAAGCAGGGAAGGCATAATGATAGTGAGAGAAAGAAAGAAAAAATGTTATGCAGTGGGGAGAAAGGTGTGAGGATGGGAGGAAATGCAGAAAGCAGTGCCAGGAGCTAAGCAACTTTTCCAAACCAGAGGCAGAAGATGGAGGTAAGAAAGTAATCTGAGCAAAAAACAGCATGTCAAGCCACAGACACACACACTGCCACCACCCCTACACCCAGCTCCAAGGGGGAGTTAACTTGCTGTGACATTACAACATTTCTCACATTTTGAAATATCAGTCAGGGCTCACTTTCTGCACCATTTAACTCATTACAAACTCAGTTTTGCAAACTCACTCATTGGAAAATCTTCATATTTTCACATGTTTAGTTAGATACAAAGGGGCAGAGATGAGATTAAAATTCCCATGAAGCAAATGTTTTTGAAAGATACAGCTGTTCAGAAGCACGATCCATTGTGGAGCTTCTTATCAAGCTATTACGAGAAGTAGGTCACTGCATCTTCAACTATTCAAATGTCACTCTTTCCTTCCAAAAATCAGTCACTCCTAGGTCTCAGCTAATAAAAGGCAAATCTCCAGCAAAGGAAAAAAAAAAAAAAAAAAAAGAGGAACGCAACTTCCTACAACATCAATGGCAACTCATGAAATGGTACTGACTTTGCAATATCTGCTGACAGAAATTGTTGTAAGAAGTCAAAGGAGTGTAACTGGGAAGACATCTGTCTTCAAACTACACTTCTGAGTTTCTCATACATCATTTAATGTTGAGGGAGTTTTGTTGGCTTGAGTAAGCTACCCCTAAGACGTTTTTCCTTTTCATTGTACAGTACCCTCTATGTTTATTCCTAGGCATAGATTGCTATCATGCTGAGGCTTTTTGTTCTCCATTACTTCCCTCCCCAACCATCTCACAAATAAGACAATATTCCTGTCTTCTCTAGTGTGGAGAGAGAGGTTGCTCCCTGCTTTGTGGAGAACATCTGATGATATTAACAAGCCTCTGCACACAGTTTCCGTCCCACACAGGACACCAAAAATATGAGAAAAATGTGAAATGCAATAGGCTCGTGTGTGTCATCCACTGCCTTTCTAGCTAGGGCAGACCAACATCAGAAACCAACCAAACCAGAGACTACTACCCAATGTCCCTGAGGCTCTCTGCTTATGTGCTGAGGAGCTCAGAGTTCAGCAGTTACTTACTCTGTGTAGTACACTGATGAGTCCAGAGAGCTTCTTTGCTACAACCATAGCTGATACAGGGTACTCCACTTTGTGAGTTGGTGCTCTGTGTTAGGGGAGTAACACTTTTCTTTATCAGCTGAAAGTTCATCACTTTAAGTGACTGTTCTGCTTTAAGTATCTGCTCACTCTGGAGGTGCTATACAACACACTACAGACTGGCAGGTTAAAGAGACCAAAGGCAATCTAGTTGGCCCTGAAATCAATAAATATGAGAGGGAATAACGAGGAATGCTCTTCTTCCCTTTTCATGTTATCATGGCTTGGCAATGAACTATCTCCCCTGTTCCCTCTAAAGTTTAGGAATCTTGGGTGCATAGTAAATAATCTGAAAAACCAGGCCAGTGACAAGCAAGACTGCTAAAATCTGATCTATAAACAGTTAAGTGAACTTTTTAATGGGTACAGAAGTGTTGCCTTTTTAGAATGTAAGAAATTTCTTTAGCTCTTTTAATACCTGCACACATCCAGAGCTCCAAGAAAATAAATCAGAGAAAAGCAGAGGCAAAAGGTAGTTACAGGAATTCAATCTGAAACAGAATGGTCAAAAAGCTCCCGGAACTAGTAAGCTTCCAGCAGTTTTGGTTTTAACCTGTGGCACAGCAGCAACTTTGAAACAACACTAAGCTAATGGCAGTGCTGCATCCCACTTACCCTCAGGTAGGATGTCTTACCTGAAAACCATGACCAGGCCTGAGCTCCAGGAGATGGATGGTAGGAAAAGCCACCTGCTTCACTGTGGAACAAACACAGGGCTTTGCCTTGGCCAATAGGGATATTATGAAGTCTGAAATTACAGCCTTTAAATCCATTCCTTCAGAAGAGAGTGCAGAGTACTGCTTGGGCCTCACTGCTCTGGAACATCCTCGGTACCACACAAACCTTCTCTGTGCTGTACCATTTATCTATTGCCCATACCTGCCTGCAAGCAGAGAGGAGCCAAACCCTGAGGATCCTGACTAGGAGGTCATTGAAGCAAAAGAGATTTTGTTTTTCTTTTCTTGTCACTTACTGGTATTTGACAGTTATTCCCAACAACTCCAGCTCCAGCAATGTCTTTTCTGCCTTTCCCCAGAGCCTAGAGATCCCCACCTTGAAAGCACCCTGGAGCTTACTCCAGGGATAATTTTGGAAGGACAGTCCTTAACATGAAGATTATCTTCCTACAGACACATAAGGATTTTTAGTCAAAACAGTGTACTCTTCAAAATTGAAATTTGCTTAATAAGTTTGTCACTTTTCTACAGAGAATAAAAGTTTTTAATGTAAGAGGACAAATATCTATTTGCATTTTCAGCTGGCTTTTTAATTGCTCAGGCAATGCTCATGAAAAATCCAACTTATTCCTTCTTGCCACCGCCACCAAGGAGTTTATTACACATGCAAAGGGCATCTGTATGGCCTTTGTCCATGGAAAAAGCAAATAATGGCACCAGATAATAAGAAAAAACAATCTCCTCATATTGCAGTACAACGTAGAGCATTATAAAATCAAAACATGATATTACTCTACAGCACAAAGTCATTTTCTCAGAACTCATCTGGGTGATGTGAAATGGCCTTGTACAGTACTGTAATGATTGACAGACCTGATATAAAATATCAAGATAGATAATATGAGCTGCAGGGCTCTGATTTCTCCCACCATTCATGGGATGAACCAGTAGCAATAGGAAAGAGGTATTGAGCTGTCATCAGAAGCTGTAGGACAGAAGCTTCCTATCTTTCAAATGAGGGCGAGAGATAAGGTCAAGAATTTTAGTTCTTTATGTACAGATATATAAATTCCCGGTAAATACCATATATTTTTATTTTTAAATGTTCATCTTTATAATCACTATGTGCCTTCTCTCTATTGCTAAATATAGAGTGCAACAACTGCAAAAGAAGTATTTTTCCCAACTCTACTCCAAGAAACCCTCTAATATAGCTAGTGCTATCAGCAGTGCTACTCTGGGCACTTTTTGATCTTACATGAACATCACAGACACCACAGCATTAAGTGTACTAACCTGAATGATTCCCATTGACTCCTCAGTAAATCTATTAACATTACTATAAACTGAGAGCAGCTGCTCATCAGTCTCTCACGCTGCCTTGATTGACTTGGAAACGTGCTAGTTCAAAAACAAATCTGCAAGACCTGATCATATCTCTGCATCTATCATACTATTTGCTAACTTACCTGCGTGACTCCTTAATCCCTAGTCAGTAAAATAACATTCAAAGCATTGCTGTCCAGAGCGGTACTCCATCTAGCTGATGTGCCCATACATGGAAGGTGCTGCAATACAACCCTAAAACAACTCCAGTCGGGATTGAAGGAAATTATTTGGGCTTGACACATTGTCAGTTTTCACGTGCAAAACTTCTTTCCATTCTTCCCTCTTCATCTTAATTCTGCCTCCTTTCTGCTTTTCCATCATTATCCAACCACAACGTTAAACACTGGGAAGTGCTATGTTTTTCCAGCATAGCAGGAGACGGGCACTCTGCACTCCAAAAAGTCAGTGATTGTCCTCCCAGTGCTCCAGGAGGAAGTTACACCCTAAGCAGGACAGGGATTTGTTTTAGATTTCTTCTGGTAGCTACCCCACATCAGCTGTCTTACCCAGCCCTAAGAGCAGATGAAGGTTGCCCAAGTACCACAATGTAGTTCACAAACCACAACTTTGTACCTCAGCTTTCTTCCCAGTCACTTGCTCAACAGAGATGCTACAATAGCAATGAATAATCCTTCAGCTGAGGACTGTACAGGATTGTCTCAACAGAATAGGACTCAGAACACTACCAGATGTCAGGAAATGCATTTCCCCTGTCGAGGAAATGCACAAGTTCTGGCTAACTCATGTTCCCATTCTTCTTGTTGGGATATCAACGAAACCTTCACAACACCAGCACGTCCAAACAGCTTCTTGCCACCTCAAAATCACAGAATCATCAGGTTTGGAAGAGACCTTCAAGGCCATCTAGTCCAACTGTCAACCCAGCACCACTATTATCAGCCCTAAACCATATCCCCAAGTGCCACATCCAGATACCTCTTGAACAGTTCCAGCAATGGTGACTCCACCACCTCCCTGGGCAACTTATTCCAGTGCCTAAAATATCTAATCTGAACCTCCCCTGGTGCAACTTAAGGGCATTTCCTCCGGTCCTTTCACTTGAGACGTGGCAGAAGATTCCCCCACCTTGCTACCCCTGAGCCTGCTCTTCTCCAGGCTAAAGAACCCCACTCAGCTCTTTCAGCTGCTCCTCATCAGACTTGTGCTCCAGACCCTTCAACAGCCTCATTGCCCTTCTCTGGACACGCTCTGGCGCCTCAACGTCCTTTTTGAGGTGAGTGGCTCAGAACTGGACATAGCACTCGAGTGGTGACCTCACCAGTGCCAAGTACAGGGACACAATCTCTTCCTTAGTCCTGGCTGGCCTCATTATTGCTGATCCAGGCCAGGATGTCACGAACCTTTTTGGCCACCTGTGCACATGATGGCTCATGTTCAGATGGCTTTTGATCAACACCCTCACGTCCTTTTTCACTCGGCCACTTTCCTCCAGACACTTTTCTCAGAGCCTGGAGTGATGCCTGGGGTTGTTGCAACCCCAGTGCAGGACCCAGCACTTGGCCTTGTTGAACTTCCCGCCGTTGTCCTCAGCCCATCAATCCAACATGTCCAGATCCCTCTGCAGAGCCTTCCTATCCCCCAGCAGATCAACACTCCCACCCAACCTGGTGTCATCTGTGAACTTCATGAGGATGCTCCCCATCACCTCTTCCAGATCACAGATAAAGATGTTAAACAGGACCATCCCAGTACTGAGCCTTTAGGAACACCACTAGTGATCAGCTGCCAACTGGATTTAGTTTCATTCACCACCACTCTCTGGGCCTGGACATCCAGCCACTTTTTTACCCAGTAACAAGCATTCCCATCCCAGCCAGGAGCAGCCAGTTCCTCCAGGAGAGCTCTGTGGGAGACAGTGTCAAATGCCTTACTGAAGTCTAGGCAGACAACACCCACAGGCTTTCCCTCATCAGCAGGTCATTTTGTCATAGGAGATCTGGTTGGTCAAGCAGGACACACGATGTCAAGAGATATGTTGTATCTCACAGGAATGTCTATCCATTTCCTCCATTTTACAGCAGCATAACCCTTCAGAATGAACAAAATGGTAACAAATAACTTGTTTTGCAAGCTCTCCTCACAACCTTCATGTGTTCTTTGTATGTTAGTATCCCACATTTATATTTCACTGGAAGAAATCCTTACCAGCCAACTCAGCCAAATACAATTAAAAGTAAACAAAGCATTCTCTATAGCCTAGGAAGACAGAGGCGATATTTCATCCAAGCTGGAAGGACACACAGACATTTTTTTCCAAAGAAAAGCCTACACAAAGGCTACTTTGCTAATCCTGACTTTCATTGCTACATCTCAGCAAATACTTAATCAAGGATATCTTGCAAAAATCAACTGAGAAAAAAATTCAGATGGCTGTTTTTTATTTTCCTCTGTAGATACCTTTTCTACTGTCCTAGCAGCTTTAAAAATAACAGAGAAATAGAAGCACTATAAATGTAAAAGACACCAGTGTGTTACAGCAGAAGTTAGAGGGTGGAGGACTGTTGTGACAATGCTGAGGAAGGTGCTGAAAAATGACTATTAGAGAAGGAAAGTTTTCGGAAAGCTTCTGAGATAGGAAACTAAAATTTCAAAGGAAAGGGAGCCATGCACAGAAGGAAAAAAATATTTAGGAAAAAGAAGAATACAGCTTACACCACGAAATTCACATCCCTCTATAAAATACACCCGTGTCACAGAATCACAGGCTGGGTAGGCTGGAATAGACCAGAGTGCACCATCTGGTCGAACTTTCCTGCTCAAGCAGGGTCCTCCTGGAGTACCTGGCACAGGATTGTGTCCAGATGGGTCTGAAATATTTCCAGTGAGGAAGACTCCACTGCCTCTCTGGCCAGTCTGTTCCAATAGTCAGTCACTGCACAGTAAAGAAGTTCCTCCTCATGTTCAGGTGGACTTTCCTGTGCATCAGTTTCTGCCCACTCCCTCTTGTCCCATAGATTGGCACCACCAAGAAGAATCTGGACCCATTCTCCTGACATCCTTCCTTCAGATACTTGTAGACATTGACAAGGTCCCCTCTCAGCAATCTCTTCTCAATGCTGGACAGGCCCAGCTGCCTCAGATTTTTCTCATAAGAAAGGTGCTCCAGTCCATTATTCATTTTTGTTGCCCTCCACTGGACCTGCTCCAGGTGCTCCATGTCTCTCCTGTGTTAAGGAGGCCAGAACTGGACACAGCACTCCAGATGTGCCTCCCGAGGGCTGAGTAGAAGGGCAGGATCACCTCCCTCGGCCTGCTGGCAATGCTCTTCCTAGTGTACCCATTTCATTGTTTCTTTCAGCAATTCAAATGGGAACTTGTGAGGCAACTCTGTGAGAGGCCAGACTGTTTTTTACCAGATTGAATCAGATACAGATACCATTAGCTATTCCATTGTATATTCACAGCCTGGTAATCATTACAGAAGTATTCCTCACAGGAGGAAGCTATTTCTAGACAGCAAAACAGCAGCAAAATTCAGCTTCTCTACCTGCAGGCAGGCAATGACAAGTGATCTCCATACCTACCTTAAGAGGGATTATTGGCTGCTCCAACACACCTGAAAACAGTATTAACCCAGTCAATCATAGAAACAGAAACAAGAAGCAGCATAGATGTCTCTCTCCAGACTTCTTCCATGGCAAAACATGTAAAACAATGAGAATGGCAAATAGCTTCTGTAGCATCAAAGTAAACCTGTTCAAAATCTGTGGACAAAGAGCTGAGAAAGTACTTCAGAGGGATGACCTCTGAGAACACAAGTATCTTCCTTGCTTTATTTTATTAACTCTAGAAGGCCCTCATGGTATATTCAAATCCATGTAAATCAGAATGTATCAGTGACATTTTTTGCACAACTCCAGTCCAAAATGGAATAGACCAAAAAAGCTACTGAAGCACGTAGATTTCAGTTTATTTTTTAATTATGAGACAAGTGAAAAAATATTAGTGAAAGGTGTTGCTGTTGCTTAACATGCTTTCCTTCCTCTTAATACTGCTATATCTTCTTGGCAGTATGACAACAGCAGCAGACTATGCTCAATATTTTGAGCATCAAAATTTATTTCCTTAAGACTTACCCAGAGGAACAGTAAGTTTGATGTTTACCAAAACAAGAACTCATTTTCTAGACTGTTAGCCACTGTATGCTTTCATTACTGTAACCAGAGGTCTCCTGTGCCCTATCCCAAGTACATGGAAATTGAAAAGGCAACAGTCATCTAAGAAGAGTTCGGCTTAACCACATGGAGGAGGAACACTAACACTCAGAACCAGAAATACAATGGGGGGTAATGCTGACATGGCTCCCACATGGTCACAGCTGGGTTGGATGGACAGAAGCAGAATTGCAGTCAAGGCAGGCTGGGGCCAGGCATGAGAGAAGGCAGGCACTCACCCAGTTGGGGACAGCAGAAACTATGGCCGTGGGAGAGCACAGGGGTTACAGCCCCAAGAAGTCCTAAAGCAGCAGGCAGGGTCAGAACACACACAGTGATGGAAAACTCTACCAGGAATCATGCCAAGGATTAAGGCTTTGGCTCGAGTACATAGGATTTGGGGAGAAGGTTAAGAATTAAGGTACAAGACTTCAATTTAAACTGTCATTCCAGCCATGTCCCACAGGAGACTGACCCAGAAGCGCTGTCTGACTGGGCAAATCAGAATCAACTGGTGTCGTCATGCAGGCATTTTCTTTTAAACCATTTCCCTGCCTTACTCATTGGAAACTTAACTTCTTTAGTAAAGGAGATAAGGCTCCACTAGGCAGCGACCTCCTTTTCAAACATTGCTTGAAACTCCTTGCAACTACCCTGGTTCACTGTTCAGCCTGTACCTAGCAATCAAAGCAAAGTTCCAAGGAAAATAATTGCTGTTCCAATGAAAATAAGTGCCTTTCCAAGAAAACACAGCATGCCTGAGCATAGCTCCTTAGTGCTTTACTTTGTACCATTAGCCTTCTGTCAGGATTGTATTTCTGATGTAGTTTCCTGATTAAAAATAAACAACATAACAACCTCTGCTGTGTAGCATCATCATTGTCCCTACCGTACAAGATCAGCAGAACATGAACCTTGAACTGACAGTGCCAATCTCTTTCAGCTGGACAAACGGAGGAATGATTTAGTTCAGCGAGTAGCGGTTGTTGTCTACCTGGATACCAGCAACAAATGGGGTACTGTGGAAATCTACTTGATATCTGTCCTCTTTAATACCTTTATCAATGATCTGGAGAACGTGACAGAGTGGACTGTTGTCAAATTTTCAGATGACACAAATTGGGATGACCACCCCATACTCTTGAAGGCAGGGCTGAGGGGCCTCATTAGGCTGAAGGAATGGGCTGACAGAGACGTGAAGAAATTCAACAAGTACAACTGCAAAGTCCTGTATTTGGATAGGAGTAACCCCTGCAGTGATACAGCCTGGGGGCTGACTGGTTGGGGAGCAGCCCTGGTGAGAAGGAGTGGGGGATCTCGGTGCACAGAAGGCTGCACAGGAGCCAGCAGTGGGTCCTGGCAGCAAGGCAGGTCAGCAGTGTCTTGGGCTGTATGAACAGGAATGTGGCCAGGAGATTGAGGGCAGTCATTTCCCCCTGCTACTCACCACTTTTTGCACAAACTAGATATACGGTGTCATTTTCTGGTCCCCACATTAGAAAGAAAACATCAATAAACAGGAAGAAGTCTGGTGGAGGGCCAAGATAGTCAGTGGCTAGAGCAGCTGTTGAGGGAATGAAGAACCTAATAGGCTTAAAGAATTTGAAGATTTGAAAAATGCTGAGAAAAGAGAAAGCACCATCATAAGCTATTGGCAATTTCCACTCTAAGGATTAAAATTCGGGTAGCAACTGAAACAGGACCATACTCAAAGCATGTCTGAGTTTCACATTAGGAGTCAAGGCACATGTCACACCCACAGTTTGGGCCTGACAGACCAGAAACACTTTGATTAAGTGAAATTAATTTAATAGTAGCTTCCAGGGAGAGTTTCCTATCTGAGCACTGTACCTGTGCAGTGGTCTGCAAGCACTGATAAAAAAGCTGACAGCATTGAAAGCACCCAAGTGCCACTGAAGCAAAACATACATTGCTGCTGCAGAAGTGATCTGTACCAGAGAAAACCGGGTGAGTGCTTAAGTTTTCAATCTGTCCACTTATGGTCTTGATGTAAGCTCGGTATCAAAGCAGACTTCCCTCAGATGACTCAGTCCTTCCTGGTTTGTACCACAGAGCCTACATTATGCACTAACTGCCCTGGAGTGTACCAGGTCAACCATAGGTGTTTGGTTGCCCTGTAGACACCATAAACATTAAAAATTCCTGCCACATAACACATGGAATAAAGCTCTTCTCTTCCTTGCAACCTGACATCTCGACAGCCCATTCTGTTGCCCTCACACCTGAGGCCATAGCTCTGCCACCTCCCCATCTCCCTGCCCTGCCTTCATTTGTGTAAATAAACACAATTATCCAGAAAGGGGCTTACTCAGTGATTTCCCACTATCTCACACACTTCAGTTTGTGTATTTAGTCAGTGTTCCCAGCAGAGCACACGTGTGTGGAGTTCACGTGTAGCAGAACAAGCTGCTCAGCAGTCTCCATGAGCAGCTGTACAAACGAGCAGCACAAGCACTGCCAAGCCCATGCTCCCACTTTGCCAAGTTACAGCACATGGGCAGAGCTCTTCCAGAGTCAGACCTGCAGCCTGGGAAGCACCAGGACACAGAGAGGAGGCTGACTGGGAGCACTTGTCCTGGCCACCCGTCTCGTGGTTCTGGCCACAGTAATTGCAGTGCTGTGCTGACAATATGCAACCCAGTGCTCAGTGTTTCAGAGTGAGGGAGGGAAGCCCCAGGGCACCGCTCCATCACATGGCATTGACTCAGATGTGCAGGTCCTAACATCCAGAAGTAGGGTTTGACTCTGAAGTGAGCTAGCACTCAGTCTGCTTACCTCCTGACCTGTCACTGGCTCCAAAATGGATGCAAGCCTGTGCAGAATACACACCTGCTGAGTGTGCGTGATCCTATGAGTCATCCAGTACAGACCTTACACCGAATTTTTGCCCTAAAAGTCATTTGCCATTAGCATTTGAAATAAGAGGATTATTATTTTTATCTATTAGAATCTGGAGAGGGGAAAACACAAATCAGGAATATCTGCTCTATAAAGTAACTTGTGATTGTACTGACTGGTCCAGTCCACTAATTCCCCTTCATAAAGTAAAAAAATAAAAAAAATTTAAAAATCAGTAAAAACCATGCTAAAACTATGCCTGTCCCTCAAAACAGCTGCTGAGAGATATTACTACCGGATAAAAGTAATAAAATTGTCCAAACAGAGCTTGATTCAAGCTCAGCTTGAATCATGAGACAAGGGGTTGCACCACTGAGGAGAAAACAGTCACAAGAGCAGATTCTCCTTCATCCACTCTGAAGAGTGCCTGTAACGGATATCATTCAGCCTCCTGTCTTGATGGGAAGTATAGCAGACTGCTTGCAGGAGCATGGGGTCTCTCCTGATTCAATCTGCAGTCCAGAAAAAGGGGTTGAAAACATGCTGAAGCAAAGCTATTTATAATTATTGTTTTATTTATGCAAAACAAGCAAGTTTGATAAACACCCTTCAGAGACCTAGAGTCTATACACATGCAGTTCAGGATGTAAACAGAGCTTCTGATGTCTACTCAGGTGAGGATAGTGAATGTCTATAACCACCACCACCTTATGATTTCAAAAGAGTGAAGGTTTCCCCTTTTAGCAGGTGATTGCAGCAAACATTTCAGCTATGGCTGAATGGTATTTTTTGGTTATAAGGACAGGAGCAGATCCTGCTTTAGCACAAAGTACTTTTCACGCAACGCCCTGAGGTCCAAAAGCAGAGGTTACAAATGCAGTAGCAGCATTTGAAATCTGGCTGGCCAGCATCTTCCTCGGTCCACCAAGAGTGATCAGTTTACCTTCTTCACAAAATAAGTCACTTAAACAATTTTCCACCTTACATCTTCTATTTCTCTAATCTCAAGGACGTGCTTCCTAATTGTACAAACATACTCTTTTAAAGACCAGGAAAGAGTCAATTAACTAATAACAGAATAACTAACAAAACTTTTCAAAAGAGACATTATTGCAAAGAGCCATGACAGTACTGAAACCACAGGTGTATCAGACAGTCCAGTCTGTGCAGAGTTATTCTCTGATGTCTCCTCCACTTCCATCCTATCTCTTTCGTCCTGAAAGGCATGCTGGAAAGTCCAAATGGAATTGAAATAAAACCTGGGAGTAACCTGAGGCAGGACCAATTTGCAACACTTGGAACATTTCCTAGTTTACCACAATGCTCTTGCCTATGTCTCCTTCAGATGAAGAAATGGGTAGCTTGACCAGGGCAAGTCTGCTTCTTCTGACATATTTGTGGAGTCTGAGAGATATCAAGAGTAAGAAATACTATCTGCTGAATAAAGCAGGAAATAGATTTACTTCCAGGTTCCTCAGCCAAGGCCTGTTTCTCAAATATCATCTGAATTTATCCCAAGCACTGGTATACACAGCTCTAGTAGGATATGCCATTTATCTCTTCCAAGGAGGAACCCAGGAAGTGTTTTCACCCTTTCTTAGGTTTATTAAATTCTACTGGATTTAGAACTGAGCTTAAAATTTCAATTTATTTTTGGTCTGATCCCCAATCCGGGTCATAGACCTGAGAGTATTTCAGTACACTGTGCTTACCTGCAGAAACCTGACCTCTGTGCAAAAAAAGCATTAAAACACACGTAACAGGCACCCCTAATAGAAGTGCTTGCATTATCAGAGCCACTATTCTTTTAGCAATTCTGTTCCACTTAACACCTGCAAGACCCCCATTTTGTATTTGGCCAGAGCTCCTTCATACAAAGTGTCTTCTTAGTTTCAGTGCTTCATTTAAAACTTGATCTTTCAAGTGCCCACTACACGTATTTTCAATCCATTCCCCATTCCCTCTCACCTGACATCCTGCTCTTCAAAATGTATGGTGTAACCTTCATGCACATCCACTCAAATTCTGCTTAACTGTTACTTGAAACTTGTGAGGTCACAAGTTATGGATTCCACGTGGTCCTTAACACCTGTGTATTTCTTTTGAAGAAACCAGGATGGGGATGTTTTTACAAATTCAGTCAGTCCTCACCTTCCTAGAAATAATTTGCCAGCCTGGCTCAAGTTTTCAGCTCTCCTACAATTCATAAATCATTCCCATGTCAGATCTGTAAATAGATAAGCCTTGGTTTAGGCATCGTCTTCCACCTGTGACTCTCCATGCTTCTTTACCAATGAGGAACACATACTTATCTCTTTTAATGAATGATGGAGACAAATACATTCACAATCCACAGCAAGCTCAGTAATGACTCCTACAGATGACTGTTGGAACTCTGTCCACTAATTTAGCTAGAGGGAGATCTCCCTTTGGTACCTTGCAATTTCCACGTGAGGAAAGGTTGCACAAATATCTTACCTGGTTCTTCACAAAAACAAACCACTCCAGAAATTTTAACAAACTGAAAAATAACATTCTGCATATAACATTATTGAGTAGCAACTCCATTTTTGTAATAGGTTTCCTGAGCCTCAAAAAACTTGATCAACAAGACTTTGTTAATTACTATGAAATACATTTCTTTATAGAAAAACAACAAACTGTCTTCCAGAAACACTGAGAAATCAAAGAGGACAAGTATGATATTATACAAGCGACTTTTGTTATTTCCAACATCATTCACTTTCTTTTTCTGTGGTCTTAGCCAAACTATACAGGATTTGTGTTAGAAAAGGGTCTCCCCCTCTCTCTAGAAGACATAAGCTTGACAGTTTTTAATGGCTGGTAAGTTAAAATGGGCATATTCACATTAGTAAGTCTTTTTAAAAGTACTGAAGATAGCAATTAACTGCTGAAACAACTTTCTAAGGATGATAATGGCTATCTCCATCACTGGAAACTTTCAGCTAAAGCTGCTCCTTACTAAGTAGTAATTACATTAATGGCATTTTTGTGGTTGTCTTTATTAGTAAATTAAAATAGATTATCTGAATTTATTTATCCCCAGGCTGGAATATAAATCTCCAGAGTTTACCACACTCCTTTAAAGGTCAGTAAATCTATAATTATATTAATTTATCCTGTATATTGAAAGCTCTTACCAAACTAACTTAAAAAAGCAAGTCCAGTTTTCTTCTTTGTAGAATGAGGTCCCTGGAGGCATGTACAAAACTAACAGTTGGACAGGGAGAGGAAAACAGTTCAGACAAAGCATCCATTCTGAAATGTTTAAAATAATTTTATTAAACAATCGTGTTTTACATGTCATCAGACCTAACCCCTGAAGTGCAAAAAATGTTTCTGAGGTATTAAGACTGGAGGAGAACAGGCACAGTATTGGTTGTTAGGGATACCGCCCTAGAGTACAGTGGAATTTGCAAACAACAGGCCTTTATACAGCTTTTGCAGGATCAGAAAAAACTGAGAACAAGACTCTATTTGTCTTTAGCCTTGAGAGCCAAAAAGCCCTGATCATTAGCCAGTTCTGTCACATCAGTGAAGACACAGACACAGTTAACACAGGATGATGATAAATATCAATGAGGTGTTTCTAGGCCAATATGTACAGTACATGAAAAATGAAATTTAACTGCTGTATGTGTGACCAAAATCCCAACTGTCTATCCAGTCCAGCTTAATATGTTGTGTCTATGGTGGCCTCTCTAGTACCAGCATTTTTGTCTACTCTACACAGCTAAGCCACTGCCCTGTGCTCCTGTTTGAGGGCACCTGTAACTCACACTCACTTCAGGTAAGTCTGATGTTTGTCAGATTAACTACAGTCAACAGTACAGTACTGCTTGTAGCCTGGTATCCTTCTAGCTGCCCTCTTCCCCTCATCCACGCAGTGAACAAATCTAACTCATGCAGAAAATCTGCTAAAGAAATAAGCACTGATTGAGGACGCTTCATGTAGAAATGAAAGCTTTATCTGAGAACTGAATAACTCATGGGGCAAAATTTGCCCTTACCAATTAGTATATTAGTGAGAGTTTTACTCAGTTGCCAAATTGTGCTCCAAAAATAATTTTCTGTGAGGAAACTTTGGGCAAGACACGATACATGATATCTCCAGAAGTCAATGGAAGATATATTTAAGAAAATATTTCCAAATTATTAATAAGTAAAAGTCACTTGTTCCAAGTCTCTCTTGGGTTGTTTTTAGCTAAGACAACTGGAAACAAATTCCTCCTGAGACACATTTGTTTTTGTGAAAAATGTAATGACAAAAGAGAAGTTATCCTTATCTTACTAGGTGTTTATGAACTTACGAATTTTTCTGAATGTGTCAGGCTTTGTATAAAAATGGCATGCTTGGAAAGGTTCTCATCTGCAACATCTTCAGCTTTTAGACCTTACTGAGAAGATGAAGATATGAGCTCTATTGTCAGCACATTCATGGGCAAATGTCATGTAGTCTGATCGCAAACACAATTGAGATTCTCAACATTTTCTAGGCTTGTTACCAACATCACTGCTGCTTACCTACACAACAACATCTAGCAAATCTACAAATATAGAATAGCTGGAATAGAAGCTGGATACCACTGGAGTGTTGTCTTAATATTACTTTTTAATGGAATCGTATTTCACAGACAAGAAAGGCAACCCCAAACAAAAAGTGCAAACATATCATCACTTTCAGTTGAAAACCGGGTTCCGAATGCCACTCAGGACTGAACTGTTGGGCCAGTTTCTGTGCAGGAGGGTTAGAGAACATACAAAAAAGAAAATGCTTGAAATTCCTAGGACGACAATGCCTGAAATCAGCGCACTGGTGACTGTGTTCATCTGGAAAGGTGGTCCATTTGCGGGAGCTGCAAGGAGAAGAAAAATGCTCAGCTAAGGTCTGGTTATAACCTCTCAGGAGTGCCAAACACTTCTGCCTTCCCCTTCCAACACCCAGTATACAGTATAATTGCAGTGAAGGAACTAAAACTGTACCTCAGAATGAGCACCTGTCTACTTGGATAAAGCTTATCTAAGTACATTTTGAAAATTTTTTGGTTCTTTCAACATCAGTCATGCTGGAGGATAAAGACATATGCCTTCTAAGGCATTATCCCTCATGTGCTAGTGACCAACCTTGACCTGTGCTATTCAAAGCAAGACTAACATTATCTAAGGACTATCAAGGTAGATGTATAAGGATTTGTGGCTTAATCAAGTTAATGAAAGGATTTCTTTCCCACTATCATTATCTACATCTCAATTCAAGGTTTATATAAATCAGACGACATATCTGGCACCAGATATCAGACATCCTTGAAGCTTGTTGTACACCTTCAGAGAGGGCTTCTTCATATGTTTATCAATTCTCAGATAGAAAAGGTGACATATTTAATACTTATTGCAGTTCAAGAAGATGTTCATAGACCAGTTCTGAGATAATGGGCCACATACATCCACAGCCAGTACTGTCTTTCCCAGCAGGAAGGGGAAAAAAAGCATTTGAGTACCAAGGAGCATTAGTCATTACCAGTGGTGGAGAGTGAGGTGAAATGAAAACACTGTCTCTCTGTGAGAAACCAGACTGCTCCTCCCAGAAGCAGCCACCTGCCCTCAACACCATCAATCCCACCCTCCTCACCCAAGCTGAAAGGAAATCATCACTGTTGATCTGGTTATCCTCCCCTTCTCAACACTGTGCTGCTTTCTGACAGCTACAGCAGTAATCTCGCCTCACTCTACCTCTGTGCTCTCCACAGGCACAGCAACCGGCAAAGGAAAGGCTGTTGCTCTGGGATGGAGAGGCTGCTGCTTTTGTTGGGTGGGAAGGAAAGATAGCAGCCATTAACACAGCGAACTGTGCACAGCAAATAAAGAATTTGCTTTTTTATTATTTTAATTGTATCTGTGGGTAGGAACACACCAGGGAACAATTAATTACAGGAAGAACTTTGTTTCCATGACAGGCAAGAACAGTAGCTGCTTTTATATGTTCTAAGTTGAGAAAGAAAGGAACAAAGAGTTAGAGTTCAGAGATTAGGATAGATTCCTTGTTCCACTCAGTCCTCTTATGAAGAAATACAAGGTGGAATGGCCTAGTGATAACCTTTATCTTCCTTTCTTAGCCATCAGCCACTCCTTGTTACCAGCAGAGAACAGCAACAGATAAGCTGAAACAAGTGTTCCAAGTGTCCAAAGGAGAAGCATCCTAAAACTTAAAGAGCTGATCTCCCCTGCAGCCTTTGCCTTCACTGCCCTAGCAGGGCACAAGTTCTATCCAAGTTTCTCCACAGGCTCTTTGTGTGGTTAAATGCCAGAAGAACAGGAGCTGAAGCTCTGACCTTCTGGCTTTGAGATATGAACCAATCTAGACTGCACCATAACAACCATTTTCCTGCTCTACTCCTGTGTGGCACGAGCAAATTTTACTGTTTAACTCTGATTCTGCATCTGGTGGATATAATGTACCCTTCACCCTCATATGCTGTAGCATCAGATCTTTATTTCAATTTCATCATAGGAATTAAAAGTCGTGACGTAAGATGGTGCTGGGTGCACAAATTGAACTGAGAATTCCATGCTCACCAATTATTTTCTTTTCAGCATGTTGATATCGACTCATTTAAGGGACAAAAAAAAATTTAAAAAAAAAAAAATCCCAGTGCATAGGCATCAATCAAAATGGTTCATCTCCTCGGTTCTGCTTCCCTCATAAACCCTCTCTTATGTTTCTTGGAACTGTGATTAACTTACCAAGCTGTGAATTGTTGATTGGCGTCTCATCTATATAAAATAAAAATAGCATGTGTTATATTTTTAAAATACCTCTGTCTACCTCCTCCCCTCTTGCAACACAAAAGCCAATAGTTGTAGTTTTATTTTAGAAGTGTATCAGCTCTACTTGCCACATTGACTAGCAGCTTTTAGCATCTCTGTTAGAATATGGACAAAAACATTTACTGTGTGTCATTGCTTCATTTTTAATATCAAAAATTTTAAAATATTAATTAATATTTTTAATATCTTGGGGGAAAAAAAACAACAACACCTTAGATCAGGAACCTCTTAATTGAAAAAGTGGCCAGTTCTGTTGTCTCCCTCAGTAAAAATACAACCATAAGCACAATATTACACAGAAGTCCCTTCACTGTTAATCATATTATAAAATAACTCTATAGGAAAAAACTTGAGTTTTACAAGAAAAAAATATGTCAGTATCCATAAATTATTACAAAAAAGCTCTTTTCACCATGCTGCTTTTCCTCTTGGCAGTTACATAGTGGCTTTACATTCAGGGTAACATTTGTATTTTGTCTTCAGTTTTTGCTTACTTACCAGTGTCCATTTCAGAATTACATTTCTTGTCAGTATTTTGGGAATTTTTTGTGCAATTTGTAAGCACAGTTCACATATACATTTGTTTAGAGCAGCTGTCTCCTAACCTTAAGTGAGACATCCATCAAAAGCGACATAATTCCAAATTCCCAAGTAGGTACTTGGGTATGCTTTGTTTCCATACAGAGACTAAAACATTTTCTTCTGTGTATGTTTCCTGTAATGACTTATTTTAGATTAACAAAAAAAAGAGAATAACGTTTCTCTGAAAAGAACCAAATGTTAGAAATATGAGTTCAGAACTACACAGGAGAAGGACCATCACTCTTTTGCAGCAGCACTATTCAGTTCCTACCAAGGCAGCTGCATCAGCAGGTCCATTGCCAGAACAGCTGGTGACAGGAGTCGTGGCTGCCTTGAGGAGCCTCTGCAGGCACTGATGTGCACAGGCCAGCCCTGGGAGAGGTGCAGCTCCACCCTAAATTGGGGAAGTGAGGGGCTGCACATCCGTGCAGCGGCAGACCTACTACTGGCATGTGGACCGCAGTGAGCCAGGTGCAGCAGGTTTGACAGGCTCTGGACAAATATATCTCTGCTAAAGACCAGAGCTGGCCTTGAAAATAGTGTAAGCACTTCCATGCAGCACCACACCACTGCAAACCAGTGCTACATGCTGGCATTCCTCATTGAAAATTTACCTAAATTTAAAAAAAATTATCCAAAATTATCCAAATTTATCCAAAATTATTCATCATCCAGATAGTTTTGGTCAAGTTCTCTCATGATCTTCCCCCTTTTATTTTGTTAACTATAGTATTCATAAACTTCCTGGGTTTTATGAACTTATTTTCACAATGGGAAGTGACAGCAGGACTAATTCCATCTTTCTGCTCCAGAAGAAAAAGGCAAATGCAAATCAGATGGAGGGACTTGCTCAATGCCACTCGTGAAATTCATGGCAGAGTTTAGAATTGATTTCCATTTTTTTTCAAGTACTTCCCGTTAAACCATCCTTCTGTCAGCATGGGTGGAATGTTCCAAAAGCATACTATGAAGACGGAGAAATCAAAAAAGCTTTACTCACCCAATTTTAGAATACACCTAAAAAAATAGTTTCCTTTTTTCAGACTTATTCACGATTTCATTTAAACAACCTCAACAGTTGCCACAAAATTATAAAATTGTTTATCTTTTCTTTGGGGCCATTAAACATCCACAGGCAGATTTCTTCGCTTGAAGCTATGCAGTATTTAAAGGTAATTGATAAGTATCCTTTTTGTTTTGAATTGTAAAAATAGCATTCACAGCACTTGAATCATGAACTACATTACCTACCAGGGGTTGCTCGTATAACAAGCTGTATCTAGTTTCCATTCCTTGCCTAAGGCAGCACTACTGCAGCACGCGTGTTTGGCTGAGCAAATCCGTCATTCATTTCCCATAAGTACTCATGTATGCAACTTTGAAGTTAGTTCTTCTCACTTTTTCTTGACTAATCAGACAGCAGCAACTCAAACGGGACCATGCATAATGCAAAAAAATTACTAATTTTCATTGCAGAAATGCTGCTCATAATGGAGTTTATTTGTTCTAAAAATGGTCTCTCGTTAGGTGGTTCCCCATTCTGGAGGGTCAGTTGCTCTCTTTGTATATGGGTACAACTATTGTCATTTAAAGAAGGATTTTATTCTCAAGTGTTTAAATTAATTTTCCTAGACCAGGTTCAGTCCTGCTCTCAGCATCCTAAATCCAAGATGGCTGAAATCGGTCCCTTAACTGCAACTACTTATAAACACCTGTAATTTCTAAAACTTAAACTGCAGCCACATAAATTATTTTCAGAGACTGCAGGTTACATTTAGAGCTGCCTTTTTCTTTTTTCCTAAAACCTTCGGCAATAAAAATGAAAATCATGGAATTTCACCCTCAATTTAAAACAGTGGATTTTGGCCCACTGTTTAAAATTTACAATGGTTTTGTCTCATTTCTTTCTTATAGCTGAAGGCTAAGAATAGTGTGCATTAAGTTTAGGCAACATGTAGATAAAACCCAGAGGGAAGCTGGAAGTAATGGTGAATAGAAAATGACAGTGAATATTCATTATCCATCTAAATTAAATTGCAACACTGAACAGAGTACCTTAAATTCTATTACCTTCCGTGAAATCTGACAAAAAAAGAAGTCAACCCATTGAGTCTGGACTTTTATAAAGGCCTTATATGTATAACAGCATCTCACCATGATTTTATTGGAGGAGGAAGCATGTGAGAGCCAAACATAAATACTAGCTCAAAATTTCTACCAAACAAAGTAGCAAAAAATGTAGTAAAAAAATACTCAGCAGTTATAAAAAAAATACACAGCAAATTCACACAGAATTCACCCTTTAAGTCACTGCAAATCTACATTAAACTGCAAAACATTTCCCCAGGTTTCTGAAATTCCCACAGTCCATAAAGATTGTTTATTCCTACCACTCCTTGTAATGATGGGGCCAGCAGAGATTACAGCATTGCCAGATGTGCTCTGAGGGCTCCAAGTTGTCCTTCCACCTGTGTCTCTTCTTTCTCTGTTACTGCAGATCTGAGTGGTCAGTCAAAACAACCACAGATTCAGAATGGAACAGAATTTTGGCCTTTTTGTGCTTCCTGCTTTAATATAAGCTCTTTGATAAGCAATACTACAACTTTGATTTTATTTCTTAGCATGCATTAAATTACTTTACAATAAAAACATCTACAGTATTGCCTAGAAATGTATTTTAAAAATGCCTGGCTTCCCACCGTATTTTGCCTCACTTTGTTTACAAAACTACATTGCTGCTGCGTACAAGATCCGTCTTATAGTATATTAAATTTTCAGTAGTTAATTTCCCAAAGCTATGTTTACAGACAGTTTTCCCCAACAAATCTGTTTTGCTGGACAATCCCTATTCTAGTAAGCTTCTCGAGCGGGAGTTTGCACATCTTCCACGGAGTTCTAAATAGCAATGACTCACACTAAAACAATCCCCAGCACTCTCATCTGGAATTTGCCTTTGGCATCTGTAACCTATAATCTACCTTAACTTAGGGTACTAAAGCATGCTTCAAACAAGAGCATTTCTTTAGTTTCAGCTTCTTATGAAAGAACTTCAAAAACCTCAGAACATAAATAGAATACAAAACGAAATGTGTTACGTAAATGTGTAATATAAAAATATAAAATAACGTACAAAATTTCAGAACTATACTGAACTGACAGCACTCTAAAATTCTAAATGGGAAGTCATTCAATAGGAAACAATGCTGTGTTCTGAAGACATCATTGAACTTTGTGTTTCTATGTTTATTTAAATGTTTCAATTTCCAAAATATATCTGTTGTTCCTGATACTCCTAAACTTAGTTAATTTTGAATAGACATAACCTCATGAACTTCAAAAAGAGAGTAGTTTCCAAATGGTAAGGGAGATGATAATAAACTATAAGGGCCATAGCATTTTTTTTTGCTATGAGAAACTTTCACAGATTTTCCTTGTCAATATAACAGCACTTCCTATAGCTTTAAGTTTTCCATAAATTCTATTCTAAGATATTTCTCTTCATCCACCGTGATGATGGATACCTTACTACTATACTAAGAATATCAACCTGAAAGCCATCTCAGAGTTCTTACTTTTAAAAATTAAAGACCACAAGGCAAAGTGGTCATTTCTCATCTATTCAATAACCTGTGTTTTGCAGGTCTAGTATTATTTTATCTCCAGATGACAGTATTCATTTCCATATTCTTCATTAGTTGTTCCACATTACTTCAGACACAAAAAACATTTTTACTTCAGTCTCTACAAGTCGCTTTCATTCTGTGCCATCCAAACTTCCATAAAACTTGTACGCAGAAGCCCGGTGTGCCTATTTTATATCCAGATAATTAAGAACTTACTGGCACAAGAAAGGGACAGTCATCTGCTCTGCACAGCTTCGTCACACAGTGAAGGAAGACCGTTGACATCTTCTGGTTCTTGTGCTTCACAAAGCGAAACACCTCAAAGGAAAACCGGCCCATTTGACTCTTGCCATTTTCAATTATGGTTGTCTGCGGATCCTTGTCACAGCTAGTTTTTGTAGAGAAGAGTAAAACTGGGATGAGCAGCTCTGTTAGTATTTTGAAGCTCTTAACTGGGAATAAGATAACTCAAGCAGCAAGCTCAATGCCTTAGTTCCTTGGAAAAGAACACAGTGCAAATATCTGCAGACACAATCTGCCTGTTAGGCTGCAGCTTCCTATGCTGAAACACATTCCTACAAAAACACTATGTTTTGTTTCGCAGCACCACAGCTATAACCAAGGTACCATTTAATTCCAGTGCCCAAAGAAACCTGAGACCTGAAGCAAAAAGCAATCAGGTATGCTAACGGGTATAGACAGGTAACTCCCAATGAAGACAGTATCTCTCCAGTAGGTGTCACGGATAAAATTTAATCTGAGATGCTGCCAAGATGTTTTTCAAAGTTCCGATTCAAATAAATGTTATAACAGGGAGTAAAAGCAGGAGCATCTATTTATATTTAAGCATTTGCTTAACTACTTTCTTGGACTGGAGTCTCTGATATTTTATATCACTGTCATTCACCGCATTTACCTTCGGTAAAATAAAGGCCAGTTTAGCCATTCACTTTGAACGTTTATGTTATCTCTAGTAGAACTATTTTGGGTATATGCTTTTCTACCTTCATAATTCTTATGACTTTGCACTTGCTTCTATGTTTATGTTCACATGCAAATAAGTTCTGACATGCTATCTGTAGACCTAGCCCATGGTCCTGCCTGCTAATAATGCTTAAACTTTCCAGGCAGCTTAAGACACCACTACTGTAGACATTTATAATTATTCTTTTTGAAGAAGGACGAACAAAATACTAGGTTTGCACAGGGCCTACCTGAAGAAAAGATCATATCTAAGATCATCACTAGGATTGCCGGATGGTGTGGTGTAACAGTAGTCCATCAAAACGTTCCACCTGCACAGGGAGTAAAGTGATAGATGAGGGGAACCAGCAGTGCAAGACTGGGGGGTGTGAGTGAGGTGAG
Source organism: Eulacestoma nigropectus (assembly GCA_013397775.1). NCBI lineage: Eukaryota > Metazoa > Chordata > Aves > Passeriformes > Eulacestoma > Eulacestoma nigropectus. The sequence continues at coordinate 2,098,343 of VZTE01003928.1, forward strand.
ATGAAAGGACAGTACAGGAAAGCATACAAACAGTAATGCAGGCTGTTACAGTGAAACTGAGTTACTGTATTGAACAGATCACATACAAGTCATCCTGTTTCTTCAATTACTTAGAAAATTAAACAGCATGACATAGCAGCAGAATTGTATAAACCAAATCATTTGGTTTCGTGCAAGCCAACCACCATACCAACACACATTGTACACCTCCTCTCAGAAATCATGGCCACATAGGACTAGAAATCAAAACCAACCCACTTTTAAAAGCCCTGGATTTTCTCATACAGAGGCCTTTTCTTAAATAAAAAACAATAGGATTTGAAGTATAATTCAGGAAAACTTCCATAATGAGAACTGAAGCAAAATATGCATTCATTGTCAAGGACCTGACACCCTCCATCTGAGAGCAGTGATTATTGAACACCAACCATTATTTTGAAACACAAAAAGCTATGAGGAAAGACAGATGCTTCTAAATCAGATAAGTAACAAGAGCTGAAAAGCAAGCAAGACAAGAAATAACACCCTTTATGGTACCTGCCATCAAGGTTGGTTGCTCTTACAGCTGCATATATTTTGGTTTTCAAAGGTAAACCTGTACTTGGAATAATGAGTTGCTGGCTGTAGGTTGAATCCTGTAAAACAAACATTGTCTCAATTATAACAGAATTTCCACTGTAACAATCCATCCTGCATCCACAGACTGAGCTCTCATCAATTTCTCTGACCCTTCTGTGTAGAAAGATCATTTACTATGTCCTCTGTAGCAGAAGAAGGAAAAAGTAGTGCCGGAGCATTTGCCTACAAGTTTGTCTGTAAAGACTGGCTTTGCCCCATGCAATAATCTGGGAGAACCTATGATTTAACAAGATGGTTGGATCGGTGATTAAAGAAAGCATACCATTCATTGACACTTCAGTAAGTCTAGCAGAACTTACAGGCAAACATAGAAGCTACTCTGGTTTTCTAAAGGCGGAGGTTTACTGTGTTGTCACACTGTACTCTTTCCCAGGAAAGGTCGCTAAGTTTATCTGAATTAGTGGAGGTAGCAATGCCACGATGTGTTATATATTTTAAGATATAATATGGGAGAACAGAGACATTCTGTTATGCAAAAATGTAGCTTCTGTGGAAGCTGGCTTCTTGAAAACTACCAGTAACAAACATTCTCATTTAAATCTAGTATTTCAAAAGAGCTGTTTCAAGAAAGCTGTATTCAACATAAAATTTGGGAATCCCACATATACTACTACTTCAATATAGCTGTTTTATTGGGGCTTTTTGTTCGAAGTCTGAACCATTAATATCACTTTAGCAACAAAGGCATGAAACAGATCTGTGTGACAGATACTAATTCAGAATATCAAAATGCACTATCTGGTAAAATCACCTATGCCAAACACATTGCTAACGCAGATAGCACGGCAAATCTCTATGTTGAGACCTCTTGCGAAAGGTCAAAACACTCAGTATATATGAAAAAATCTGGTAAATAAGATTTCTACCAGGTTCATTGTGGCAATTTAGACCATGGCAAGCAGCAGCTGACAGCAACAAGAAGGTTTACGTCAGAGACCAAGTGATTTTTTTTTTAAAGTTAACAATGCCAAAATTAACAGCATGCCCAATACTCAATCTATGCAGTATCAGAGGCCTTTAGGTAGGTTTGCCTTCTTTCAAATTAATTATACATTTCTATAACACATAGCTCTGCCATATTTTTTGCAACTGATTAAAAAGTGCAAGACCCTCACTATTACATTCCATAGTTGCTCTTTTATGCCTTAAGAGTAGTTTTTATTCATTTAGACAGATGTTTGCAAAAAGGCATAAAAGCACATAGCCACTTAGGCTCTGTGAAAGCCCATTAAACATTTTGCTATTAAACTCTGAGTCTGTCATAACAGCTCTTCTTATCTTTCCTAACAATGACAAGTACTAGCATCACAAAGTAAATGTAAACAACATTTTGTGAGGGAACACAGAGGTAAGCTGAGAAGATGGAGAATCAACGTTAAGACACAACACTACAGCTATATTTGGAAAAGACAGCTGCTTGCAGTCAAGAGACACATCTGTACACAACCCCTCACCACTAGGAAGGGTGGACATGAGCCTTGAGGCCTCTCCCAAAATCAGGACTTCTAACAGAGATGAAGGGAGCCCACAAGACAACAGGTGTCCAAAGAGGCACTCCCAACAGGGAGAAATGTAGGCAATGCACAATCTCTCCATGCATTTATCCAGCCCTAGGAAGTGAAGCAGGAGGACATATCCGCCACTGGAATCTGCCAGTCTTAGCAGTATTACACATGACAGTGCTAATCACTAGGGCGAGTAATATGACTGCTATCAAAATGAAAAACATCACTGTTTGTGGTCAGCTTGCAAGCCTACAGGAGTGAGGAGGATGAAAGCACATTTTGGCATTAGATATTTGAGGAAAAAATGTGCTCACTATGAGAATCAACCGCATTTATACCTGACTTTTTGCTGAATTGGGCCCTGAAAGGCAGTCAACATTTGGCGTTCAATACTTGGCTTGACTGAGAAATTTGCCTACCCTCATTCTGCCCCATCCTTTTGATCGCAGGTTTATTTAAAAATGAGAGAACTATAATCATCATTTTAACAGATTATAGGTTGTTATTTGGAGCTGTGCTCTTTCAAACAAACATGATTTTTTTAGAGCGTGCCATTGAAAAATGCCCTGTTGCAATATTTATAGCTCATTATGTTCAAAGCATAAAGCATTGACTTTTAAATCAGTTGCATGAATTATAACTCAGCAGCATGATGGCATGAATAATAATGCAAAAAAATCGGATTCATAATTTACAAAAATGATGCTTGATAGATTGAAAAATTGATATTTAAATCAGGTATTTAAAATGTATGAGTAAAAATTTTAATCAACAAAAAATATAAATTCAGGGATTAATGTTAAGTAGAGGTCTTTGCATTTTTCATGTTTTAGTGTCACCAACCCATTTTACACAGTAAAATAATGCATATGCAAGTTAAATTATCTAAACCATAAGGAAGAAGCATTGGATGAAAACTGTTATAATTATTAACCCTAAAAATCTTTAAAGTCCACACCGTAAGGCAACATATGCAGCAGGCTATAGATTTGAAACAGATACATCCCTCACTACAATCACAGATGATCGAAACACTCTGATGAGGCTTGAACATAAAAATACCCCAGCCAAAGGGCTACAGTTTATTGCTAAGGGAATAGGTCTGGAATAATTTTACAGAATACTACGGAGTATTCTCTGTTTAGGCACAAAGCACCTATACACACACACAGAAAACATAATAAATGCAAACAAAAGTATGCACTCTGGACTATGATTGTTATTGCTACAATTGATTAGTCACGTGTCACTACAAACTGAAAGCCAGAGCTGTAAAGTGAGGAACTGTATAAATACGGGACAAAAAGACTGTATCTGTCCTCAAAGACCAGCCATATAAATACAAGACAGCAGGTACATGCAAACAAAAAGGGAAAAGGATTTCAGAGATGAAAGATGCCTGGAAGAAAGGCTTGGTTCATGGGAGGAGTGGGAAGGAAACAGCAAATTATGGAGAGGAGTCTATACTTTGGTCTGCTAAACCAGTTTGTACCCACATAGTGCAGAGATTAATTTGGTCCAGGTCATACTGTGTTTTATACTCACATTGTAAAGCAACAAATTCAAAGTGCTGATAAATGTACCATTGTTCTCTCTTACAGAAATAGCAGCTGATGACCTACAACAGAACCAGAAACCAAAAATCATCATGAAGAAAGATACCTTATTTTTGTTTTTGCATACTTCACTGGGTTTTATCATTAAAAAACTCAATGAGTCGTATCACAAGGAGTTAATTTATGCATTTGGGTTATAAACTCCAGAAACCAGAATTTGTAGTGGAAATACTGACAGTCTTAACTATGCAGAAAATAATGGATGCTACTGGAAACACGAATCAGAAAAATAATTAGCAGAGAGGCAAAGTGACAAAAAGGAACCCACTTTACTTGATATACAAGGTTTACTCACAGAAATATTTTCTCTTGCATTCTATATTTACAAGCTTAAATACTATTTCATGAAGCATTATCTTTTTTTTTTTTCTGCTATAATTTTTCAGAAGAACTTCTGAATTTTAAAGGAAGTTTTACATTATCTAAGGGTCTCTTCATAGCAGCAGCTCTTCATAAACTATGTTCTCTCATATAATAATGCCACAGAATTTTCTTTTACCTTGCAACACCTCTTCTTTTGGTGCTTTTTTTTCCTTTCCCTTTACTCTTACACAGCTAAAAATTGCTACATGGACAATGCTGTTATGGCATGCACATGTACATGCTTACACAAACACGGGGAGGAAACACACAGAAATGAAAAAGCACACTTACGAAGCGAGCTGGGTATTGTTAACCAAGTACTCCAGTGGGTAGCTACAGCTAAATTTGTACAGAAGCCCAGGCAAATAGCTGATAATCGTTGGTGGGTCTGGTGTATCAATATAGCCTGAAACATTACCTATCTGTACCACTGAGGTATTTCCGTATGCATTGATACCTCGAGCTGAGGATACCTGTTGAGGAAGACAGAGAATTATTATTAGCTGAAAGTTAACTGTGGAACAAAAAAAAAACTTAAGGACATTGATGGTTTAGCCCGTAATTTATCCTGAACTATCTTCACCAAAACCTTCAAAAATTAATTTAGTTTACTGCCATCTTCCCTGTGTTCTGTTTTTCACCTCCCTGGAATCATGTATATGTAATTCACAAGCTGTATCCTTGTTCTCAGAACAGATTTGAGCAACATTTGAAAAAAATTATGAATCTTGGAAGCATATTTTTTGGTAGGTACTTATTTTCTCTACATTCCCAATGAATTCACGTGACTTATTGGGAAAAACTAAAGGAACTTTTCTATTACAGTTAAAAAATATTACCTTACATTGAGGTCCCATATGCAATAAAAAGGCCAATACACAAGCAATTTTGTTCACAGAAACAATATTCTCTCACTGTTGAGCTTTGGTTTGGATACATCAAAAACAAGGTACTTCATAAGCAGACACAAGCCAAACAGCTGAACTTTAAGTCCGTGGCTTTGCTTATATTATACATTTCTAAATCTTAGTCATAAACTATAAACCGTGTCTGAAATTACAGAGCTGAAAAGTAATACAAGCTTAACCCCAATGCAACCTAAATTCCATCCACGGGCACAGGATATTCTATATTGCTCAGCTCACAGAGTGTGCAGAGCCTGCAGGAACATGCAGCTCTCAGGAGAACTGAGGGACACTCTCCTCCTGGTAGCAGTCCAGCCCCACTCCATCTGTAGCTACTGATCTGAGTGAGGGGGTGGTTTGAAAGCAACTGAGAAGCATCACAAATTCCTTTCTCAGCAGGCACATGCACAACGAGGCAAATTAGCATGGCACTGGACTTCTACTGTAGCATTTCTTTTGTAAAACTGTATTAGCAAAACAGATGTTCTCAGTAGCTTTAGAACACATGGTTTCTGAAAAAAACATTTCATTATTGAAGAATCATCCCGAGGTGCAGATGAGTTGTAACATTTTGCAGTAAGTAACACAAGGCACACAGCAGGAATTTTGATTTCTTTGTCTACAGAAAACACACCTAAAAGACAGAAGCAGGCAAGCATTTTGCCAACAGCATATTTAGTAATTTGCTGAATGGCATAAAAATGTTGAAAATAGAATTTTCCAGGACCTGAGTTTTGCCTAAACACTATAGGCTAAGGTAGTACTGTCAACTACAGCTCTGTTAACCTCCTCTCCACCCTGCCCCCATAAAGTAAAAACCTGAGTCTGTTCTGTTACAGAAGGACCTGGGTTTTACACAAGTTTTGCCTGAACTGTTGTCTTTCCTTCACTTTTATTGAAAATTAGCTTGAAGTTCTTTGCTGTGAAACACTGCCAAGAAATGCAGAGGAACGCACTACTCCAGTGTGGGGAACATGATAAGAAATGTCCCCTGCTCCTTTTTTGTCTTCATTTTGGGGCACAGCATGAATAAACAGACAGGATGGGGGGAATATTTTTGGTTATATTTTTAGCAGCTGCTACTTCTTCTTTGTATTCAGTGCAGCCTGTTGGGGGACTTCATGAGGAGCTCCAATTATTTGGACTTATCAGACTGGGAGATCTTTTTTTTGTTTTTTAAACATCAAGCTCTTATGATTGTAATCAAATAGCAAGTTCAGGGAGTTTACAAGGTGACCAGCTACACAGGACAGAAAGAAGTTTCTTCCTGGAATATTCTTCTATTGCAAATCATGGAGGTGCTACAGTTGGAAAAGAGAGTCTTGAATCAGCTGAACTGGTTTTTTGTTGACATTTTAAAAGAAAACTCAGCCTAAGGAAAAGAGGTCACAGAGCATATCAAATATTTCAGCCCAGTTTCAGCAAAATTATTAGCAACAAAACAGGGGGCTTGTTATAAAAACTGACAGGGATCAAGTACAAGTAAGATTTCAGGAGAGAATAAAAGCCTTAAAAATAATACATTTTTACACTTGTTTTTTTAAGGTATTCAGAGGTACTTTGAAACAAGTCATCATTACTTACTTAATGTGATACACACAAACTGGGAAATTCTCCACTTCTGCAAAATCCAAGGCATGGTCAGCAAGAGTTTTAGAAACACTTTGAAAAAATACTTAAATTACAATTATGCTTTCTAATCAGAGGACAAAATGTGTGTCCCACCGTATTTTCTCAATAGTAATTAAGATTATAAGTTACCAACTTTCTCTGGTTTTCTTTGACATATGCAATATGTTTCTAACTGGGTAAGATGAAGTAAATATTATCCATAAAAGATACAACGCTGTCAAGAACATTCACTTGATCCTATGTATAAATAGCCATGCTATAATTTCACTTTGATTTGTCTTACCACTAAAGTGTTTCCACAAGATTCCAAAGTACTCAGATTGATGATGAAAATGACCACTGCTGGAAAGGTGTTGTTATTGATGAAGCCCCTGCAGTGGGCATCCCCATGTTTCCCATTCAGTGCCAGATCTGTCTCAGAATAACCAGAAAAAAGAACTGTGCAAAAATTTATCTTCATAGTAATTGTCTGTACTCCACAGAAAACATTGATGTCTCGCTCAGCTGCAAGAAAAATGCAGGGGAAGACATTGTAAAAAGATTTGAAGTAATCATCATATAACTATTGTAGCAGTTAGTCTAACATTGTGACTTCCAATCAAATAAATTTTTAGACTTCAGTCACAGCGAAGTATTAGAATATAAAGGTAGGAATTGAAAATCTGAAGAACAGATTTGACTCTACCACTTCACTAAACCAAAAACCAAGAATTAATACAGTAACATAGTGTAACCAAGAAAGAAACACATTAATCTAAAATCCCCCAGCAAATCTTTTAGTAGCACATTCATAAAATGAAATACTGCACCAGAGTAGAAAACAGCAACTGGTTAAATATTTGGAGTCTGATTAAGCAGCCCCCTCTGGAACAGAAATTTCCAGCAATTTTGAGAAAATGAGAAGGCCAAGCTCTGCTTCCCAGCCCACTTTGGCATGGAAATTGGCTACATTTTTCTGAGTTATCTGGAGTCCACTTTGTATGAGATCACAGTCTCAGGCTGTGCAGACTTTGAAGTACAATCAACAGCATATCAGAGTAATTTATTATGATCTCTCTAAAGTTGGTTTTTCCTGGGTTTGGGTTTTTTTTTTTTTTAAGAACCATCAACTTGGGCTTTAATGAAAAATCAGTTGGCTCTTGAAAGACAGTGATCAATACTACAAAGCATCTTGCAATCTTTCATTCTGTGCATTATGACAACACGAAAGACTTAGAAAGCAGCAGCTATTAAAACTGATCAATTTTTGAACAGCAAAAACCATCTTCAGATGATTTGACCTTTTATTCAAAAGTTTTGAAGATTTTTATGTACTGAATGGGAAAGCATCAGGTTCAGATACAGGCACAAGCAACAGATTGTTTTGCTTTAAAACTCTAACATTGCTCTTCTTTAAGGTCTTCTTTGCCCGTAGATGACTAGGGGGCTGTTCTGGTGTTTCCCCCTAGCACTTTACAAAAATACGTACTGCATTGTGTTAAACACAGACATTACTCCTTTTATAACAACTAATTTATTACATCTGCTTAAAGATTAAGTGCTATTAAAAATTGTAGAACAACTTCAGTCAATACTACACCATTAAGCCTGCTGAAATGAATTGTTTCACTGCATTGTCACAGCAGAGAGGAAATGAAATCTCCATTACAATGAACTAGTTCTTCCCCCATGGTACAGGAGCACAAGGAGTTTAATTTAGATAGCTTTAATGGTGGCTTTCAAGCCAAAACAATCAAGTGCAGGAAATAACAGGCCAAACCCAGTCCTGAGCTAATGCTGTGATAAATGTTACTCACTGCATGTAAATTTGGGCAGAAAGGTACTGGAGGCAAAACAGGAGTTGAAGTGATTTGGCATGAAATTCTCCTGGTTTGTACGCAGTCATAATCCCACTAATGTAACGCACAAAGATCAGGAAGCAGCATGCCTTGGTTTTCACTACAGGAGGACTATTATGAACCATATAATGAGTGTACCAAGGTAGAGGGACCAGTACAAAAAGGCATTTATGCTTCCTTGGACTGATGCACAAACAAATTGTAGTGAATTGCAGGATGTAACACAAAGTAGCTCAGTTAATTTTATAACTCACCTCAAGCCTTTTCAAAAAAGCAGAATATTAACTTCACCAATTAAGTTACCATTACTGCTTGCAAAATTATCATTTGACACTATGGGAAATGAGACCATACCATACAAAACCAACTTTTCTGTGGTACAGGAGGATAAATAACCTTTCCAGACTGAACCTTTTCTGCCCATTACTTCATGAGGAAGCATTGCTGCCAAATTAATCCATTCTGGAAATAAAACATTTTTTGTTCAGAAATTAATATGAAGCCAGTCTCAAACAGATCTAATGCATCCTTATATGTTAAATATCTAGCTTATTTCTTGACAATTTAGGAAATGAAATATTATTCCTATACGAGTTAAAAGAAACAAACAAACAGACAAAGTAGTTGCATTCCTGCGCTAAAAGCTTCCGGTTTTCTGAGTAAGAGGAGCGATGATTTGAAAGTTACAGCACCCAACTGATGAAGCCTTAAATATGACCTCCCTGTCACAGAGATTCCATACAGGCAAACCACTTGGTTTCTTTCTGATTCAAATCACACAAGCTATCTCTACAGCCAGCAGTGGTCATGGATGTGTCTCAAGCAAGAGAGTAAAGCTCAAGAGGTACACAGATCCTACAGTAACAGAGACCATCGTGAATTATGGGCAGACTCACGGTGACAAATGCTGGGAGGTCCACTGCCCACTTCTGCTCTGTTACCGCTCCACACATTGCCAACTCACCCCAGGACAGGCAGCAAAAAACCCTCAGAGGACAAGAGTTTTCCACAGAACACCATTGATAAAAGTCATTCTACCAGAAGAGGCATGAAAAGACCTGTGTAGTTCAAAACCAGTTTCTCTGCATGAACCTCCTCTTTGATCAAATCACTGCTTTGATATTGAATTAAAATGCATAGTGTAAGTGAAAAAGATGCAAAATTTCCTTAGTCCCTACTAAGCTCTCAACATGTACTTAAAACAAGAACTCCCTGAATCAAAACTGCACTTCCCAACTGGAGACAGACTGCTATGGCTCTATGCCCCAAAAGCCTTCTAAATGTTGTGCTTTACTGCAATGCAGAAGTTCTTTCCCTAGGTAAGCTCTCTGAAGGATGGCAAGATCTAACCTAATTATATATTCTCTAGAACATATCTAGATTTTGGTATAAAAAAATCACTGCATTTTCAGTCAACCAAAAATGGGACGATTTTTCCTTCCTTCTTGATGACTGTTGCATATCTGCACTCTAATATAAACCTGCAAACTGCAGAAACAAAAGTTCTGTCTGATTGTCATCCTATTTATGCAGCACCATTCCTATGCAAGAAGTCACCTAAGCAATGAATGATAAAAGCACAAACAAATGAAAAATGGATGAGCTCCATGGTTCCTCTAGGAAGGTTTCATTTCTCCTCTTTGTTGAAGACAACCTCTATTTCTTAACAACATTTAAAGAAAAAGAGGAGACAACTTCAAGACCCAACAGCTTCTCCGGTATCTGCACACTATGCTTGGAATTCCAGCTGACAGCAATGAAGACTCCTTGTGTGGAACAAATGAGGAACAGGAAGAAAAGCTATCCATAACCAGGTTCTGTGAGTAGTATCTCAGCCTGGGAGATACTGGTTTTAAAATGCTCTCCTTTTTGACCTCTCTCTCACCTCTCCCCTCACATTTGAACCCCAGGAGCCATGAGGCAGCATCCCCAAAGCCACAGCCTGAGCTAAGTGCTGGGGAAGCCAGCACGGGGAAAGTGAGCCCCTCCTCCCTGGAGAGGCTCTCTCAGCCATCCTCAGCCTCTCAGCTGCACTAGCCCCAGACCATTACATAGCACACCCTTCTGTATATTGAAAATAGCAGCTGTCAAATTTGGGGACAAAAGGGGTTCCTGGCTTTTTCCTCCATATCAGATGCACAACTAACAAACAGATTTTTCTTTCCTAGCTCTCAAAATCAACAGTAAGACTGTTGATTAAATTCCAGCCTTTGAATCTTTGCTGCCTTAGATGACAAACAAGAAAAAGCAGGACTCTGCTCTCAGCTCCTATGGCCAGCGAGGGGTGATTAGAATTTACTTCAAAAAAAAATCTGTTTACTTGTAACCTAAACAGATTTTCTCCCAAGTCAATGAGATTTGGCACACATGGAATCTGATATGACTCATCTTTATGAGGCAGAACTGCAAGAGGCCCCTAAATACCTGCAATAAGAGATGAATTGAATTCACAGGTATCACATTGCAAATAAACATTGGCACAGAGCAGGTGCAAAAAATGACCAGAGAATAATTTTAAAAGAAAGTGGAATATAAAGTTCCCTCTATCTGTTGCAAACCTCTTAAGAAGCCTGAAATAAAAAAAGACCAAAAAAGCCACAACTACATAAAAACTCAAAAGGTAGATCTGAAGCAGTTGGGCAAAATTCACTCACATTTTGGAGGCAAGCCTGTAAAAATTGATTCTAAGAAGTGGAATATATAAGTAGCTTGTGAAATACTAAGCTAAATTGTGATTTTCTCAAGAACAGAGACAATATATTTGATTTTCTTTGCATGTCTTATTTCTCTGTTCTTCATGTTCATATTGATTAAGTAAAAAAGAATCAAACCCACTGTTGATCTTTATGTCAACAAAGCACCTAGCAGTGTGATAGCAACACAGGAATCGATAAACAGACTTTCTGCCTTCTGCTGACTAAAATTTAATAAAAGAGCGGACCCTTCCTGGAAAAAAAAAAAAATCAAAACTGTTATCATTCAGAAAGCAACAACAGGAAAGATATTACAGTGTAATACTACACTGAGTGTTCATTACTAAACTATTCCATTCAATTGCTATCTCAGAAAAACAAGATGTGAGAGAGTATTCACAGCCTTCTTTTTGTTATTATTATTCTGCCCAAGATACAATTGAAGCAGGAGGGATGAGCAATGTAATAGAAACTAAAAGGATCCTTTGCCTGAGTAAACCCTGATACCATGCCACTACGACTGACATTTCATTTCTATTTCTCTTTGTATTAACAGTTCTGAACATCCAACGTCCCCAAAATGACTTCAATCCCATTTTCTTAGAGGAAGGACAATACATCATACAAAGACATATCCCATTGCTTCACCTGTCCCTAACCAAGGACTTAATGTTGAAGTGAGGCACTAAATTTTGCCATCAAGTCAATTTTGCTTAAAATAGATACATATTTCTTTATTTTAGTAAAGGGATATAATTATATTCTCTTACCCAGGAAAAGAAAACTATAAAACCTAAACATGAAAAAAACCCAGTTAGAAGTATGAGAGTATTAAATCTGTAGAGAATATTTAGAACAATATGAGCTCCGGTGAATGTCTTGGACAGTTTAGAGCTCTGGCAAAAGCAGGTCAAGCCCCACTGATGTGAGGGGAATTGTGTGCACTGCTACCAGGCTGAATTTGACCCATTGTGCAATTAAGAAGGAAGTAAAGTGCAACATCAGACAAGTTCATTGTCACAAAGATAGTTACCACTCACTTAATGTGGAGTCCTACCCCCAGGCTTTAGACAGATTTAAAGCTCTGTATTTAAAAATAAGCACTGCTTTGAACCAAGACAATAAAGAAGTCATTAGAAAAAAAAGTCTATTAAAAACTTACCAGGAAACCTGCTATGGAGGTTAGCATCACAGTTGTATCCATTGAACTGAGCAGTCACTGGAAGCACTTTAATCGTCAGCAGGAGCAGCAACCATACCTGTTCCATTGCAAAACCTAGCAAAACATTAAGTGGTTATTACACACATCTGTTCAGTGCATTAAAGATGCTTACTGCAAACATTCTATCACTCGGGAGGCGATGGTCTCCAGCAAAGGAACTGGGGATAAAGCTCACAAGCTTGTGGGAAAGAGGTCACAGACAGCAGGGCCCATTTCTCTGCTCCTGAATAATGTGTAATTTCTATTAACTTCTACAACTTTTAATCATAACGTGTGGCAAAATAAAAGGTACTCAAGGATAATAGAAAAGGTTAAAAAAACCCCTAAAATATATTGATAGATTAGAATTGCTTGAGTATTTAAATTCCAACAGGTTTTTGATATTTCAGTGTAAAAATTACTTGAGAAAGACATCTTGGCTAAAATAAAACTATTGTTCCAGGCTGTGGAAAACCATAGAGATAAATGGCTAGCTCAGCAATTCTCAGGCACAAGATCAGAGAATAAAAGTCAGTTCATATCTATTTGCCAAACATTTGTTCTTTGCAGCACAAAATAAATTAAATTGCACTTACACAAAGAGCTGGTACAGACACTTGCATCTACATGAATTATATCTGACAATCAGAACACCTGAATTTCTAATGTTGTCAGTAATTATTCCTTTTGCAAGGAAAGCTCCAAGGTGTAATACTTGGGGTATTTACCACAACAACAACAAAAAAAACCCAACAAACTTCTTATACATGTCTGTCAAAAGCATCCCAAAATATTGAGATTTTTGCCTGTGAATCCAAGTGCACTAATTTTTATATATATATATATACATATATAAGATTTTGACATTCTAGAGACTATAGCTGCTGATGTAGACCCCAAATGTGGCAATGCTCTCCATTTATGTAGACAGGAACTCAGCAATTCTAAGATTTAGGAAATTGCTTTCTCTAAGACTATGGATCACCTTTCTCCAAGTGGATAAGGAAATGTGCAAACTTCAGAGATGTAGCACACCTAAAAGCAGCCATACCTGGCATAGCAAGGGACTGTCATGCCCTGGTGAGAAAAGCTGGCCACAGCACACAGAGAGAACATTTGAGACAAATCCTCACTCTTAACTGGGTCTTTCATGGCTACACAGCAGTCTCAGCTACTTCTCCTTGATAATGCAAAGGCTTCCACTAATTTTCAAACCATGCTCATTTAATGCTCTGCATTGAAAGAAGGACCCTTAGAGGACACTCCCAAGTGCTTTGTCAACAAACTGATCAACTCCAACACAACACTGACCCAAATTCTTCTAAAAAGTCAAATGTCAAAGTCCAAGTGTACAGCCAGTGATTCCTGTATAATTCTGCCTGGAAGTACATGGAATAAAATGCAGCATTGGAAACATCAGCTTCCAGCTAAGCATGCATGTTTGGGAAGTCAGATATAACTCTTGTTATTATCACATCCAAAAGCAGCTCTGCCACCTAGTTCTTCACAATTTCCTCAATGTGTGAGGTCATCAAAAATGCAACTTTCTTTTTGTTTCAGGTAGATACTAAATTCTAAACAAAAGCACTCTTTGATCCTTTACTCTTTTTCCATTAGACTCCTGTGGAGGTTGACAGCACTTACAGCTAATGTTGATGAAGAATTGTGAAAAACATAAGAAAGAAAATAAAATTTCCAACTGGGTTGCTATGAAACCCCTGTGTTTTCATGATCTCTTCACCCTGTCCATTACTCTCAGATGGAGAAATAAGGCAGTGGTTTGTTTGTTTGTTTATTATGAAAATTCATACTTTATTTTGGAAGAAACACTTTTACCTTCAGAAAATTGGCATTTCTCCAGTGTCCTGGAGCCTTACCTCTGCTTGTACAGCAGTTACATCGATAAAGTGGCTGTTACTGTTCTCTCGTACATGGGCTGGTTTCTGATGTCCATTACAATGGGATATATCAAGGGCAATTTACCAAGCTCTAAATCTGAATTTAATTTTCTAACATCCACAGTGGTTTTTTGCTAGCAAAAAAAAAAACTGTTTGAAAAGAATTTAATGAAAGATGCCACTGACAAAGCTGTAACTATTATTTTAGATGAAAAGCAGAACTTCACAATAAAATCTAAAATTTTAATTATTAAACATAACTTATGCTGCTGCATTTTGGAGGAAGGATAAATGATTGCTAAGGAAAAAATCTGAATTAAGACATTAAGTATTTATAGCATTATTTCTCTAGCTGTATTCAGAACAATTCAGATTTTAACAGAGCCAATAACGTCCTACTTGCTTTTTGGCTATTGACTCTTCTGCATATGGATCAACATGCAGATCCACATCACCAGTTGAGCTGATTCCTGCTGCTTTTGGTTAAACAAGTTAGGAACATGCATATTTTTCATTTCTCAAGAGAACTGCAGGGCTAGAAAGCTACCTGAAAGGCCAACATCACTGATCTGCCCACCCCAGTTGCAATTAAGGCAGCCATTCCTGCTTTTCCAGCCTGGTCTTAAAGACCCCTAGCAAGTTATTTCTCAACAGAAATTTCTAAACATCAGTCCCCCAAATGTATAAGGCAACCTAACCAAAAGGATATGGCCATACTGATATGGCTGACCATTTAATACAATTGTAAAAGCATAAAAGTTTTATCAAAATAGTAAAAGGTATACTATTGCTGGCATAGGAATATGAAATTAAAAATCCATGTACAAAAATGTAAAATAGAA
Source organism: Eulacestoma nigropectus (assembly GCA_013397775.1). NCBI lineage: Eukaryota > Metazoa > Chordata > Aves > Passeriformes > Eulacestoma > Eulacestoma nigropectus. The sequence goes on from VZTE01003928.1 coordinate 2,113,475, forward strand.
TGCAAGTGTCAGGAGTGGGATGATTTATAATCCAGGAGTGAAAATCATAAGGAAGGAAGAAATTTGCCTTTTTTTCTTCATTTAGTATGCCTTTTTTAAGGAATGTAACCCTTGCTGGTTTCAAAAAAAAAAAGTGGTTCTTTGATCTAGCAGCAAGTACATTTGGTTGTTAGGAAGACTTCCAGGATTAAAAATATGCCAACACATACTGCAAGGGAAATATGACTCTTTCTATTCATTAAGCTCTTAAACAACAAACCTGTATCATGTTTCACTGATGAACCAAGGCTCAGGTGCTACTGTTCTGTGCTGCATATCAGTGAAGAGTACAGAGAGGTCACAGCTGCAACATGCAGTCCTCACTTTAATTGTTATCCCTTTACAAAGCCCTTGTCCCTGCTTTGATAAACTTCACCGTGTCAGAAAACCTGCAGAAAATTCCCAAGTAAAGATGTTTATGACTTAAACAAGACAAGCTTTTCCTGTCAATTTAGGAATTTAATTCCACGGAGAAGCTGTAGGTTGATTTAAATTCCCTCTTCTTTCCTCTGTCATAACTGATATTAATTTCTCTTCTTTCTCATCCTCTCTAAAAAACCTTCAAAAATTTTCCATTGTCAACAGCATTCACTGATTCAGCTCTACATTTTTATTGAAATGCATTTGAGAGCCAGTTGTGACTTCTGAGTACATTATTATTTCAAACTTTCTTCCTGTATTTTATAAGAACTTCCTATATGCCACTCCTTATTCTCTATTTTTAATTCACAGGGTGTAGCAGTTCAGCAGAATAATAGGGTGATTTTTATACCTTCTGACTGGATAAGGCTTTCAAAAAGAACAGCTAATGGTAATAATGAAAACTTCTGAAAGAAAATTATAGATGTGATGAGCACATAATAAGCTGGTGCTTATAAGTGTTTTCATATATATCTAGTAACTGCCTAGATGTTGTCTAGCAATGTACATTCGGTGTCTACAAGTAATGGAATAGGAACACTACTTCTGCTCATAAAAATATTTTCAGATTATCATTACATAGTTCAACAAGTCCATCTCAGTCATCTCATGACAAAATAGCTCCTTGTCCTTCTGGCTTGCATTCATCTTGCTGCCACACTTGCTGCTGCATGTGCATCCGAGCTGTGAATAATTGTGAAGTGCATTAACTGTGCCGCTGTCAGGTCCTCCAGAACCATTGTGCTTCTAAGCACACACGAGATCATTTGCCATCACTTAAAAGTAACTCGGTGAACAAAAACGGGAGAATGCCTCTCTACCTCGAATTCTTCAGTGGAACTTTCTCTTTTAACTTGCACATCCTATTGAAATAAATTATCCAGATCGTTTTCACTATCGCCTTCCACTTGATATCCTTGGGTCTTATGATGCAGATAAAACGGGACTTGGATCTTTACAGCAACTGTTTTAAAGATAAGCCTATCAAAAGGTGATAATTGCCTTTTTTCAAATGGTTTGTTACAGAAAAAAAGGGCACCTGAGATGCAGAGAACTTTAAGACACATTTCAACGATAACATTTCTCTATGCTTGTGGATAATCTTTGGTTCTGAGACTTTGAAACATGCATATCTTTTTTTAGAGCATTCTGTAATTTCAGATTCCATAGTACCATCACGTTTCTGACACCTAGCAAAACCTGCAAAGCATAAAAAATAAATAAATGCAGACATGCACCTATATGATAAATGTATACACACAGAGGCACAAACACGTACCTTGAATTTCAACAGTTTCCTGAACGGAGCTGATAATGGAGCTAAACTTGTGAACAGCCTGTATGTTCCCAAAATTACAGGATTTGAGGGCTCACAGCAAATGCAATAATTTGTCATATATGAGGAAATGATGAAACTAAGAACATCAGTGCACCTCAGAATTTACAAAACCAGATGGTTTTTACCACACAGACAAAATGTGAAAATATTTTTGTTTTAAATAAGTAAACTAATTTCTCTCATAGCTATTCATAACGCAGCAGTTGTGGACTGAATGAGAAAGACCATGCTTTAAAGACACACATTAATCAGGCAGCGACTTGCCTTCAGCATCAATGATTTGGCCCCAGAATCACCTGTACTTATTTTCTAGTCATATTTTTTCCCTCAATTCTTGAGATTTATAAACAAGAATCCTGGATTAGCTCCATATTATATCAGATTTGTCATTAAATAATGGGTCAAAGCTTGGAGCATCTCCTTAAATCAAAATCCTACCAGAACCAAACAGGAGCTTTCCCATACCAAGTCTAAATCATAGCTAAAGTCTCAAATGCCAAGATGCTTTTGTGGATCAAGCAGATGCCCACACTGTCCAAAGAAAATGAGACTTTTTTGAGAGAAAAATGAAAATGAGACTGGGAAGAAATTTTTGCAGCTTTTGCAAAACAAAGCTTTTGCTTTGGTTCAAAAGTTTAAAAAATTCTAGTGTAAGTTAAAATAATTTTGCATTATTTTCAAGTCTTTTTACAATACTCTCTTTCACAGAATAAAAAAGCCAAAGGGTCTGAGAAAGAGAAGTTAAGTTTTCACAAAAGAAAGTCACATTCAAATCATTAGACTTTAATCTGAAAGATTTCAAATTTTGACCAGCACACTACAATGGGCAACTGATATTCAAGATCATAAAATATTTATATGGAAGCAATCCATAGTGCACTTATGAATTGAAATGAAATAATAATTCTAAACCCTGATGAACACCAAAAGGCTGAAAACCTACATCTGCTTCCAAAATTCACAGCTCAGTATTTTTTTTTAATCTTATTACTGTAGTGAGAAGTAAATGTATATGTTGGGTAAATAATAGAAGTTTTACAGCCATGCAGAGCTCTTGAATTTATAAAACCAGGTGTGTTTAGAGAGAGAGGCACTAGCACAGGTCCATCTGGAGCTTCGTCTCAGACCCTCAGATAGGCAAAACTCCAGCTGAGATGGTTTTTCCGCCTGCCTAATGACTAGGGAAGTTTAATTGGTGTACCATACTGCAAATAAGCTGTTAAAAAAAAAAATCTACATTTTAACACTTCAAAGCATTCCTAATAAACTTTTAAACATTGTACCTTAGTATATGTGTGTCTTCATTTTTACAACCAATCCTTGGATGCACTGAGGTATTTTTTAATCTAGTCTGAAAAGAAACTAAGTTAACTGCATATTTACAGTGCAAGAAGAGAACAAGTGATCAAGTGAAGACTACACCTTCACAAAATATTTCCAAAAGATTTATACAAGGCAGCATAAAATCTTCTTTCAAACAGACAGACTACTGGGAAAATACAATTTTTAAAGTTTAAATAAATCTAAACAACTATCTGTTGAACAAGCCAGAGATCTTGACTTACTAGGTCTATTTAAATTTATTCATTTGCCAGAGTTGAGGTCATGGAGTGGACTGTTTAACTGCTATTCTGTGCTAAATAACAGATTTGTTCTAGTGTTTCCTACATCCACTAGTGAAATAATATTCTTCAAATGTGATATCTTCCCCCTACACTGTTCCATATTATTTTCACCATAGCTCTGCTTAATGATGGAAAAGTTGAATTTTAGTTTAAATATTGCTAGAATACTTGCTTTGCAGTCTCACAAAAGCAGCTTCAACACTATATTTATATCTCTTCCAGACATTTATTTTAACAACCTAAGAAAATGCTAGCATTTTTCAAATCATGCTAATCATATCATACAATAAAACTACATAACTCTGTATCTGAGAGATAAGCTAAAAAATTTAAGTCTCTGTTTGAAATTATGTTTCCAAATGCATGGTTCATGGTTTACCTCAATAAAGTGTGAAAACACAAATCAGCTTTAAGCTCCACATATAGAAATGCACTAAATGACATCTCCTGAGCCTCACAGAAAAGACTCATTTCTATTCTATTCTTCCAACCTGCATGAACTAACCAGTGTTTCCCACAAGACATTTGTGCAGATACAAAGCACAGAATGCTGCCAGTGAAAGCAGATTTGCGAGGAAAATGGGTCTTAAGGAAGTGATTTATGGTCAAGGCCTTGGACCTGAATTAAACAATTTTGAACAGATTATTCTCTCACTTTCACACTCTTCATATTGTCTACTGCATCAGAAAAACTTTGACATCAGCAAGATACCTGAGAAAAAAAGAAAGGAAATTCAGTATAAGATTTGGAGACTATTGCAGTGAGTGGTCTGAAAAGATTATTTTAGCTCAAATTTGTATGTTCTTGACAAATCAAGACCTCCTTTTAATCATTAAAATTCACATAATTTGACTTGTTGTGCTCTGCTTTTCTTTAATCTTGTCATTTAGAGTTAAATTCTTTAGTGCAATTTCAGTGGATTCAACTTAAATGCCAAGAATATAAACCAGCTGAAAACATTGATAGATTCCCTCTTGAGGTCCCTGCATTTCTGACTCACATCATAAAACTAAAATAAAAGTCATGTTGGATTTTATACTTCTTACTTCAGCTACAAAATGCTATAAACAAGCTGATTACAAAACAAGAGCCATCAGATAACCACCAGCTGTGCCACATTCACTTACAGACTGGCAAGTACAACTAGAAGTGTCGGTAATGAACACAACTACAGTGATTAAGATTCTATCTAATTAATCCAACAGTGAAAAAAAAAAAAGGGACGATTTAGTCCTATTGCAGCTGGTCTACATCATGTTTCTCTTTCACTTTTAGTGGAGACATTGCAATTTGACAATCACTGAGAGTAAAGAAAATCCAGGATCATCTTGGACTGAAACACAAAAGTAACAGCTGTGTCATGTTCCCTGCACAGGTAGTGTACAAAGACTGTCCCTAAAACCTGGAACTAAGGGACTGTTCCTAAGCTTAAATACATTCTCCACACATGCAGATTCAGTCTACAGATTTCCTTCTCAGACCACTGACCATTATGGGGGTTCCATCAGCTAGCAAATTTACAGAAACTATCAAATCATCGGATATAGGCCCCTGAAGTGTCATCACATTCTACTGGCCTTCAGTCGCCTCTAACCATGGTCTGGATTCAAACACACTGATCCAGTGATGAGGTGCTCTTAATCCTGTTGCCTGACCCCAGAGCCCCGCAATCACATGGGCAGATAAAGATCTAAATGAGTATCGTTCTACTTAATTACTCTTTTTATGCTTTTGAAGAGAGCAATATAAATATAAATCTTCGGTAAAATAATGCTTGATGTCACTAGCAAGTAGATTATACTGCAGCCATCTGTTTGCAGCTTGAAAAGTTACCAGTAAAATAAGACTTCCCTGACAAAAAAGCAGCAAGAGTTTATGCCATGATGATTACTTCAATTTCCTCACTTTCAGAAACAACAATTAAGCAGTAAGGTTGTAGAATAGCTGCAGTAGAGTACAACCTTATCTAAACCTTGGAAGTTAAACAAATTTGCAGTAAATAATGCTGCTAATATCTTGGTCAAAGAAAGCGTGTAATATCAGAGATTTCATAAACTGTGAAATCAATGAGATTCTGTTCCCAGACTTATATTTAAAAAGAAAAACTATTTCTATTGTGAAATAGAAGAGATTCACTTATGGCTATTTCTTTCACCATCTTTTGAGTCTGTGTTGTAGCCATTTGGGACTTAAAAAAAGGTTTGAAGTAATTTTTGAGTCAACCTGTAAAACAAGCCTGAGGGGTACTGCTTAAGATCTAGCTGAAAGAAAACAAAACATCATGCACTGGTAAAACCATTCTTTGATCAAGAATATGCAAGCAGGGCCAGCATTCCTATCTTCTGCAGCTCTTAAGGTTTTCCCCCACAGTACATGAGACACTTATAGTAACTATGTCAATTTGGACAGAATCAGTTCATCAGCTTAACCGAAAACTTGATTTCAAATCCCCACGATCTTCATTGAAGAATATGTTGCCGTTATTATTACTTTAAAAATAAACAAAAGTGGTGCAATTTCCATGTCCAGTCAGCTTTGTGGCTGGAAACAATGTAATTTCCAATCAACGAACTCCTGTCATTCAATGGCAGTGGAGCCAGATAAGAAGTCTTGCTTATCAAAATTTTCCTCCATCAATGCCATGATTGTGGGAACAGGCTGACTGACACCACAAGTTGGATAACATTGTCTCCTTCAAGCAATTGGTTGATTCCCTCCTGAAAGCAACATGAGTGGGTTTGACATACATTGATAGCCTCAACATTGCACAGGGTTTATAACCTTCCTCCCCTAGCCTTAATAGCGCGAGTCTGGCCTTCAGGTAAAAGCTAAGTTGCAAAAGGCAATCACAGTTGGATGCTAATGCCTTCACGTTTTCATCAGCTATTCCCTGCATACTTTTTCCCCAACAAACTACCACTGAGATTTCCTGGTGAGGTTAAATTTGTCTGACAGGTGATAAAGTAAGAACTTTCTTTTAAAGGTAATGAATACCGTGATATTAACCAATATTTTAGTAAGTTCTAGTTGGCTGACATGGTGGGCACTTACCCAAATTCCCTGTAGCTGTTGAGTCAGCTGTACTCCATCTATCCCGTGCTCCTGCATGTGATCAACTGTTCAACTCCTCTGCCCTGCAGAACTTTTTCAGAAAATACTCTGAGCCTGTGGATGGAGGAAAAGAGATACTCATTATGAAAATTCTTTTTAAAATAGGCCTGGATTTCAGATGGGAAAATTTGACAGGTCTCAGAATACTTTACAAGCCTGTTCATCATCAGAATGAAACCTGAGTAGGTTCTTTATGGTGGCTTTTTTCAATCCTCTGCCTGTTTTTTCCTGCAGGCTTTTGATCTGCTTCTCTCCACTTGTATGAAGATCTCCAGAGGACCATGTGGGGCAAACAATAAACCTGGAGAAATTATTCTGTCATCAGCTTGTTGAGGGAAAACCTTGTCTGCTTAAAAAGAGGGGTGGGAGGAAGGAGAGAGATGGAAGCATTGAGATAGGATCAGTAACTAAACTGCAAGGTTATCAATGTACCGTTGTGTGTTGTGAGAAGTGTCTGGTTTGGTTTTTTTTTTCAGCTCTGGGCTAAACTCATAGTACTAAACAAAACAAAAGCAAAAAGAGCGACATTTCACGCTGTGATGAAAATGTGATATAGGGGTGTCATCATGAATACAGGTGTCAACAGAATGATAATTACCAACAGGATATGAATGCACACAAAGCCAAGTGCACACAAAGGCAAAGATCAAGCTGCTAGAAACTAAGCCTGCTTCATAATATCTAGTCCTCTATTTCTGGGATTTGAAGGGGGGTGTTTTACTCCCATGTCTGGCATTAGACTTTTTTCCTCCTGCCCCCTCCCTTCAGTTTATATTGTAACCATCTATGCCTGGAAGCTTTTGTTACATCTGTGGCAGGGAAGACAGTAGTTTGTAGGCTTTTGTATCATAGAGATAGCTTTGAGGTGCCTGGATTTGTTGGAATGTAGGGCAGTTTTTAGAAGAGAAGAGCCCTGCCTCTGCCATGCCTTCGCTTTGGGCAGCTCCTCTTAAACATCAAACTGCTGCAGAGCACACTGTGTACATTGACGGCAGCCCAGGCAGGCCCCACAGAGCAGACATGGCAGAATCAGCACTGACATGATGCACTGACTCTCCTCATCATCCTCCTGTGTCAGGGCAGTGACAGAGGAGAGCAGATTTTCCTTTTAACACTGAAGCATCCCACAAGTCTAAACTGAAATTTCTCGATGTAATATCAGTTTCACTGACAAGTGCATTTAAAGAACAATCCAACCTTGAGTAGGTTTCCAAAATGAGAATCTCTATTTATGTTGGTTTATTATTTAAGACATGTCTAATACCAAAAGTCATCCCTTGCCGTTTGGTCTTCAGATGAGATTATTGAAAACATCAAATCATCATAAGTCACAGTGCAATTTCTGTTTCCACTGACAGCAACCACAGCTTCTGCAACATCTGGGTTTCCTCCCTCTGCAGGAGTATGTACACAATGAAATCCTGACAGCTGTCATCCCACCTTTCCCTTGCTGCAGACTGTTTTTCAACAAATAAAGGAGACAAAGCACAAGACTGCAGGACAGGTCCTTATAATGAGAGCCTTATTTAAGAAGCTGGTCACCAGCAGCTACCCTTGGTGGCTGTGCATTTCTGGGAGACACAGCTCTCCCCAAAAGCTGTAGGAGCACCTTGGCTGAGGTGAGCACACTTCTACCTGCCCACGTGTGTGAGCAGAAGTGGGTTAAAAGCTGGCTGGGCAGCACGGCCCACAGTGGCTGCATCACCTTCATCCCAGCCGGTCACAGCACGCACCCCCATGAACATCATTGCTGACTAGAACCTCTCACCTTATCCTTCTCAGGGAAACAGTGATTACCTAGATGCTCCCAAGCAGCTTTCATCACCTGGAAGGTGGTTTTCCCCTCAATCTATTAAAACCCCATAGACAAGGTGGAAGACAGCCCAACATGTTCCACCAGTAATTAACTGCTCTTATTTATAGGAAGCAATCAATCAACAGATCTCTGTTCTTAGTAAAAACAGGCCCTTCACTGCTATAACACTGTACCTATAAGTGACCTGAAGGATACAGCACATGTCCTCAAAAATCCAAGTTTCCCTTTTTCAAGTTCTCTACAGAGAATTCAGTAATTCCACTGCTACATAATGTGTTATTTCTCTATTCTTTACATTTAAAACAAAAAGAAATTCCTGAATTCTTTGACAGGGGAAAAAAAAAAAGAAACAAACCTGACTATTTCACCATTAACCCTTGAGAGAATGTGCCCCCAAATATTTGATTCTCTAAGCTAAGAGTGTATTCATAAGGAAAACTATTTTCACCCTGTATAATATTCAATAGTTTTGCAGGTTTTCAGTATGATTTCAAACAGTTATTCTGGCCAGAGCAAATGTAAGACCACAGTTCTTTGAATAGATCACAATAAGCTTTCCAAATGTACCTCATTATGAGTAAGAGACATCTTGCTCATTTCCAAATTAAAAATCTGTCTCCATCCCACAAATCCCTTTGCCCAGCTCACTCATATTTTATGTATTATTTGAAATCGGACAAGCTGATTCTTCTAAACCATAATTTTCAAGGAGATTTGGACACAGTTTGATTACTAATTTTGTCAATTAACTTGTAAGGAACTTTCTCTTTTCATATAGAAAGATATAACACATAAGCAAAAACATTTATTTTGCCCTCTTCTTCAGGACTCACAAAGCCCCCACACCATGCTACCCATATCTAAGTACCTGTGAGGAGACAGAGAAACTGCAAGAGAATAGAAAAATTCAATAGAAGAGAAATTTCAAATAAAAGGACATGTCCAAAGATTATTAACCAGTCCACATGCAAGCCAAATTCTACTGCTGATTTGCCCACAATATAACTACATATTTTGCCAGATTTGCATTTCTCATAATAAAAATAAGATAGACAATATATTCCTTTATTATTAACCAGAAAAAAAAAATCCTGGGTTTTATCACTATTATCCTCTTACAGAGACCTCTGGAATTATCTTAAACTTGCTTCTACCAAACACAGACCACATAAGAACTTCACTGTTAATGTGAAATTCTACAGACCTCAGCTAGATTGCTAGCTTTAAGCACAGAAGTTACTTCAAAACAAAACATTCTTCAATTTCTTAAGTCATATGAAGTTCTTATGCTCAGTGTAAAAGTGAAATGCTTTGCTCTATGAAGAGGGATTGTGGATTTTTTCAGAAATGAGCTCTGAAGGTGCACAGTGTTTGCCAGAGTCTCCATGAAATGAGTTCTGCAGCATAAATGACTTCTAATGGAACAATTCAGCCAAAGCACATCTCCATTGTTTAGGAACAGAGGAAGTTCTATACACAATTAGATAAGTAATTTTTCTAACCATATGCTTTTTGTAGAATATATGTCAACATCAAATGTTTAAAATACATCAGGAAAAAAAAGATCGTTAAAAGAACAACCTCAGCTGTCAAAACACAAACAAGCAAATCTTTCTGACAACATAACCTGTCAAAATTTGGCATATTTTTGAGACATATATCGGTGTATATAGGCTTATATTTGAGAGTACTCTCATGGATTTCCTCCCTAGACATCATCATCATCCACATACAGCTGTTACGTCCCCTGTTACATACCTCTTTTGCAACCAGGCCTACATTAGTACGTTCAGTTCTTCTGACAATTAAATTTTGGAACCCTACAAACAGCCCCCCACTCCTTCTCCAGTTGCTTTGGGTTTCTCATAGCTGTATTCATCTGCATTTAAACCCCACACACACTTGCTTTTCTAGGTATTTCTCAGTATTAAGCCCACATTAAGCCACTCGATATAAGCAATTCACATTGCTACACAGGTTTCTTTTCTAAAATATCAGATTTAATTCGAAACCCAGCTAAACCGGATTAACAACTTATATAATTCTTACTATACCTAATCAATGTGCGCTGTAGCCACAAGGGAAAAAAAATTAAAAATCAATACTGCATGAGAGATTCCTCCCTAGTTGTAATCAAATATACTCACACAAACACATGGCTTAAAAATTGTCATGGCTGTTTACATTATCGGCATCTAGAGAAAGTGCACACCAGTCTTAACTGAACGGTATTCAACCTCAAAATCATCTAATTCACTATCTTGCCAAAGCAACTGTAATTTAAATCTCTCTAGTGCAAACTGTTAGCAGAACAGGGAGCACGAGTGAGGAAAATGATTGTGAAATTATACTTGCACTGAAACATCACAGAACCCAAATCCAGTTTAGGCGAAGTTTCATCAATGGCAAAAACGTGACCTGAACAGATTGTAAATAACCCTGGCACCAGTTTCATTTGGGAACAGACCACAGAACTGGGATTGACAAATCCCTGGTAGTTTTACTAGCACACAACGACATACATTAAAAGACCAACACGTTTCAGTATTAGCAGAGGCAAATGTGAATTAGAAATGGCTGTGGTTACAAATTGGGGACTGGAATAAAAAATACACGCAAGACTCCTTCAGCTTCTCCGGACTTCTGAAAACCTGCCTGCTCGGTGGTAACAAATACATACTTCCTATGCTTTAGAACAGCTTAAAAACCAGCTCATTGCTTGATTGAAAATTCCTCTTTATTTCACAACTCTGCTTTTTAGTTTTAGATTTTTAAGCCCCTACTGGCAAAATCTGCATCTGATCTACATCTACACCATAGATGACCTTAGCTCACCTGTGGGTGTTTTGAAAATGAGTTTTCATGTTGACAATTACAGACTTGACAGCCTGGTGTGAAAATTAATCTGGAATTCAACTTTCTCTTGGATTATACATAAAAATTTTATTTTGTCCCAAATCTAAAAAACCCAAAAAAATCACCATTTATGTTACCATTTGCTCTCTTATCTCCAGTCATAGAGAGTTACACTTTTCACACACAAGATGCAAGCTTGTTTTTAAGGCTACGATTTCCAAATATGCACACTCTTTGGTAGCATCAGATGAATCCTAAACACAGCACACTTGCATGTAATAACTGCACCCTCCTTTATGAACACATTTCCACCTCCCAGCCAAACCCACAGCCTCTATTCATGTCCTAAATTATACTTAATTTTTCAGTAGCTAGAGCATTTTTTTTGTTCTACAGGGGCCCCCTCATCCCTCAGATGAGAAAGAAAGGGTGTTTTTGACCTGAAAGGAACATTCACCTGGTCCTCTTGCTTTACAGCATGGCCTTTTTCCTTTCCTCTGCCATTGCCTTCTTCAACTAAATGTAGATGTCACCAGCCTTTCTTTAGCAAAGGGAAATAAGTGTCCCATTAAGTACTTAGAGGAGTGGACAGATTCTCCCATTCAGCTGGTTCCCTACACACTTGCTGGTGCTGAACAGCAAATCTTCTATTTCTGAGAAAGGGCTATCACAGAGAGGTCATTTTCCTCTAAGTGGTTTCCTTATTTCATCTGTTCTCAAGTTTAGTGTTAAGTTGCTGAAAGATCACCTCATTCATATGATTGGGAGCCTGTTTGCCTCCAGAGTGTAGGGTGAATGAGGCCATAATTATTTGTCAGAAAAATACAGGTAGTTTAGCTTGCATTGCAAAGAAATATGCCTGAATTTGTCATTATTCCAGGGACGAATCCTGAGACCTTTATTTCCTTTTCAGAGAGTCAGGCCCTGCTCACAATGGTGAAAAATTACATGCAGATAGTCCCAGCTGCTGCTCCCGCTCGGTGAGAGCCCAAAGTGAGCTGGGGCAAAGGGGCTGCCTGACCAAGCACTGCTGCAGACCATGTGTGCACCCACAGCCTGGGGCTTCTCCAAGAAGGAAAGCAATCACCAAGTAAGGTAGGATGAGAGTTTAATGTACTTTAATACACCAGTGAAGTTCCTCAAGCCAAATGTTTCCCCCACCTCCTTTGGCGTACGGGGGGCTTTCACATTTAGAGCCTGGTTGACATTACACTCGAAGCTTCTCTGGGGAGTCTCTTACTTTTGGGGACAGGGGAGGATTAGGCTACTATTTTTCAAGAAAAAAAAAGCAAGTGCAGCGTTAGCGGAATAAATGCAGAGTTTCCCACGTTTAGTCAATTCATGGACAGATTTCTAAGACCACTTTCCATGAGATATTTCCCAGCCAAATACAGTCACTGTTATAGTTACTAGGACAATTTTCTGTAATTTAATGCAAGATTAAAACTTCAAAACAATAAGACCACTAAATGTCAGGAAACACTAATAAAGGAGTAAAAAAAGAGTGACAGAGATCGGAAAGATTTTTCCACAGAAGAGTCTTGACCTCCTAGGTTGCACCTGCTCTCAGAATACAAAAGCAGCAAACTGCCCCTAGGAACAAAAAAAGCTTACTACACAACTGCTTTTAAGATGCATGTTCATTATTTTGCAGAAGGAATGTTCAGCAGGATCAATATGCCATCAAGATAAAAGAAGAGCATAAATCGTCCCGAGAGTTGGTCAGAATTTTCTTTACTGTCAGCCAGGGAATTAAAAACAGGGCAGGAGGCATATTAAAACCATGCTTTTATAAGCTTAATCAGTAGGCTGGAAAATGAGTTTCACAAAGAGATAATGAGCTCCCAAATCATAATTTGCCAAGGGTGCATCGATTTTCACTCATCTTCAGATCGTTTACGAGCACCCAGCACAAGAACACCTTTCTGCCCCAGGCTCCCACCAAGCAGGGGTATGTGCCAGAACAGCCCTCCCTGTGCAAGGAGGAGTTACCAGTTTAGTGTTCCTAAAAAGGACGTGAATTTGGGTCCACTCAAGATGGATATTTCATGGTCATTATCAAAGCTCAGAATGAAAGCACTTTTGTGCCCTGTTGAATAAATATTTACTTCCCTTCTTGGGCATCTTCACAGATGCAGCAAAGAGCTAATCATAGTAAGTTGATGACAAAATCAGTCGTGCTGCCATCACTGTGGTTTTACCAAACCCACAGTCTGTGTTCTCAGCCCACACCATCCCCAGAACTATTAGGGCGTTTACCCAGCACACAGGAGAATAGATTGAATGTTCCTCCTCCAGCTCCACCTTGGGGACCACTGCATTAGGTCAAAGGATGAAACTTACACCTGGGTTAGTGACAACAGGTTTTGTCCCCACCAACTCATACCAAACTGGTTATACGAAGACTCTAATGTAAATTACAGCAAATGAGAGAATAATCCAGTTCAGCAGATGCTCTAGATCAGTGCCTAAAGCACTGTCCTGAGAAAAAAAGCTGAAATAAAAGCTCTCAGAATAGAGAGGCATTAAAACTCAGTCGTCTACATCTTAGTCAAGCAGCCAGATCCCTCGATTAACAGAGAGGAGCTACAGCAGAGGCAGCTTTCTATCATGCCAACCAAAATTTTTTACAAATAACATCAAAAGACTGATAACAGAAGTTAAAAACATGGTCTTTTCATTCAAGCTGACGTTTTATTTCTCCTTTTAAGGCAACACACAAAAGCCATACATATATCTACATTCTTGCTACCATGAGTCAGGATTGTTTTCCTCTCCCACCCGTACATCACCAATCCACAAATGCCCTACACTAAAAGGACCCACTGGATTTTTTTCACGAGAAAAGATGGAGCCTGAGGGAAGTCTTGTCATCTGACTTGTCTATGCATTATGTTCTTTTAATTCCTCTATAATTTGTATTCAGAGTTAACACTTACCTGTTCAAAATTCATTGTTAACTCCTTCTCACTTGTTTCAGCCTCTAGTGCTTTCATTTTATTTGATTGCACCCTGCTCTTGTCAAGGATTTAGACTGACTGGATATTAATTGTCTGTTACATCACTTCTTTGCTGTGTAGCAGGCAAAATTTTCTCTTGTAAAGAGTTATCTTCATCCCAGAACCTGGTTGGATTCCAAGGGAGCTATTTGTTTGTCAGGGCAAAATTCAATAAAAAAATGTTGTTTATCTTCAGGAGTTATTTATCTTCTGCTAGAGAGTAGAGTAATTTAAAACGGCATCGTTTGGGCGAAGTGAACAGGTTGCTGAGTTGTTTTTTTCTGTTCAAATTAAGTGTTGCACTCCAAAGTTCACTAGCTCTTCAAAATCCTTTTTGCTCTAGCAAAAGGCACAGAAGTACAAGGGGAAGGAGTGCTCCAATCTTTGGACATATCCTTTCTTTTTTCCATTCTGTCACATCTCTGAACAAGTTAGACATTCCCTAAGTTGTTCATTTCAGTGGAGAATGAGGATTAGGTCCCTTACCTTAGTAGTCAGTCAAATAAGATCATATATTTATATGGGGGGGTGGGAAGGAAGGAACCTGTTACTCTCTCTTTGATTGTTTGAACATGTATTTTTAATAGCACAGTTTATCTCCCACAGCAAGGAACAACCTACCCCACATTCTTCATTGAGAGAACTCAAAGTTGATGCTTCCTTCCCTTGTTCATTAGCTGAACATGCACATCACCAGACCTCAGCAGACGTGTCAGAACTGGTAAGACTAATCCCCACTTTAAACTGCCCTTCTCTGAAATAGTCTGAACTTCTTTACTGTGCAGTGACTGAGCACTGAACAGGTTGCCCAGAGAAGGTGTGGAGTCTCCCTCACTGGAGATATTCCAGTCCCTTCTGGACACAATCCTGTGCCATGAGCTCTGGCATGACCCTGCCTGAGCAGGGAGGTTGGACCAGGTGATCCACTGCGGTCCCTTCCAGCCTTGCCCAGTCCACGATTTTGTCCCATCTTTGCTGTTACGCTGCAAGAGTCTGCGAGGCAACACCTCAGGACTGAAAATGAAAACATACTGCTGGTTCAGCATTACACACCTTAATTTTTATCTTCCTCCATGCAAAACCAGTGCAAAGAGCTACAAAGTTTAAGCTCTAAACTTCATACTCATTTTCTAGAGAAAACATAGAAGAAATGAATGTTTGCGAATCTTCATTAGTCTGTACATTATGGAAAGGTATCGTAGGCTAAATATCAGAATTGCCTATTAAGTATCATAGCAACAAATCCAAGTATATGTTAGTACACGAAATGAAAACACTGCAAAAAAATCCAAAAAATACAAAACATTGTGATTAAATATATGTTAAAATAATCCATAAAATCAAAAAGTGACGAAAATATATCCTCAAGAATTACAGCTCCACTTGATCTATTTCTTTCCTTACTATTAAGTCCACTGCATTATTTATTCATTCAAGTGCTTTAATCAAGATAACCACTCAGAAGTCATTTGATTTAAAAGTACTGCTACTGCTAAATGTAGCAGTAACAGATCACAGCAATTTGCAGCCCACAGTTGTGTGTGGTAGCACTAAAAGCTTGCTGTACTGAGGACACACTGCATGGCTGCAGCCAAGAAAGACATTCTGGGGTGTAAAAGGAGATTTTTATTTTTCTTTGATGAAGAAAGACTGTTGTGAGAGACAGCGCTCCCCCTTTTTCTCAGCCCACAGACCCGAACTATCCACACCAAACATGGTTTGAAGGCTTTTCCTGCAAGGTGAGACAGTGTCTAACTTCAGCGCGCTTCAAGCATACAGCCCTACCTGTGGGAGCCAGGCTACAGCAGCAGGGGACTCCAAGCATTTCTAAAAATCTATCCAAGAATCAGGTAAATACCAAGCACATTTACATGGACAAAACACACTCTATTGTGCCTACATAACTTGCACAAGTGGTGTCAGGCTTTCGAGTGCAGAGCAGCAGTGGCTGAAAGGATGCAGGGGTAGTCACAGACTCTCGTGTTTGTTACCAGCTACACAAGCACAACAATTCTTCCTAAAACACAGTTTTTTATGTAAAGCCATGTTCAATGGATGTTTCATTTCTTTTTCTATGTATTCTCACACTGTGGCTGGAGAGTCTCCTGTACTTTATTGCGTGTAAAGGTAGTTATTCTTTTCTCTATTCTTTTCTATTACTCTATTTTCTCTATTCTTTTCACTTTTTTGAGCAGTGAAAACAAAATCAGATTAAAAGGACCAAAATATTAGTATGTTGGTCATTGAAAATATCTCAAGTAAAATGTTAAATAAATCATTAAAACAGCATCAGAGATTGGGTTTGGGGAGTTTTTTAGCTTGATACTTCTGAAAGATTTTTTTCAGAAGATGAATTCCATAGAACATTTGGAACTTCATTTCCATTTCAAATCGGGGTGCTGGAGAAATAAAGAGATCGTTTTCCTAAAATAAGTGTTGGGAAGTTCTCCTGTGAAATGAAGAAATCCATTTCTCAGCCAGCTGGCTACATCAGATCTCTTTCTGAAATCAAGACACTAGGAGATACAAAAACTTTTAAGTGACATAAAAAGGAATACATTGAACACTCCAGCTAAACTGGAACACAGACGGTTTTAAAATTAGAACAGAGAAAAGAACATATGAATAACAATGGTTCACAAAACAGAGAAGAAGCAAGAACTTTAGCAATACCATTCCTCAATAAAATACAAATCACAGCTTCAAGAGCATCCTTAGAGCAATGGAGAGCTGCAGACCTACAATTAACTTAAAAGAAATACTGGAGAAAACTAGTAAGCTCATATCAGGCTGCAGAGCTGCAGAAAATGAAGATCATGTTTTAAAAATCTGCCCAACACACACACACACACACACACACACAAACTCTATGTATGTAACAAATCTTTTTATACCTAAAAAAATTATTCTTCCCTCAACAGGACCCATGTATCTGTCTCTGAACGGCAGAGACGATCACATAAGAGAGAGAGAATCATGTTTTTGATGTTAAAGTAGATGTAAGCTCATGTAACAGCAATACCAATAGTAAAAAATGGAATCCAAGTAAAATAGATGAAAACTCTTACTAAAATAATCTACAACTGTAACCACTAATGATTATAATAATCTTTAAACAGACACATCAGGATGTGATCTTGTATCTGTTTTAAAGCAGTATATCCACAGACCACAACTATACCTGTAGATTATAGCTTAAGCTAGCACATGGGAAGGGAGATCATAAACAAAGCCTACAGTTTTTACACTTTTTCTACACAGTCCACATCATTTCCAGCTTTACTTCCAAACAAAAGTAACTACTATTGCTTTTTGTAACTACTATGGCTTTTTCTTATTTTGTGCAAGAAGCTGCTCTCTTAAGATGAAAACATGCTACTTGCAAGACAAATACATTTGGGAAAACAATTGTGCTTTGGAGAGTTTACTGTCTAGTTTAATGCCAAACACTATAAGTGGGAATAAAAATAATATATGGAAAGAATATACAACATAATGCACAAGTTAAAAAAAGCCCACACTTAAATTCATTTTTCTTAAGTAAACAACATTTTCAATTCTCTTTCAGCTTTGTATTTCTATTTTCTTTCAGCTAAAGCGCTGCCTAAAGAACTTTAACTAGATAAAGCACTCTCTATAAAATCCATTGATTATTATAAACTGTTTCTATTATAATAATCCTACATTCGTGCCAGAGACTGCATAAACACCAAGATGATAACATCTGTCCCAAAAAGCTTAGTAATTATATTTGCAGTACACGAGAACGTGGATACAGACAGGACAGCCAGTAAAGGAATGAGACCCCACCCAGCAGCATGTGGAGCTGAGGTCCTTGGGCCCTTTTGGAGCAGCAGGGGAAATAAGCCAGATAAATTCCTTCCCCAGCCATAACTCCAGCCCCTTCCTCTCAGCCTTTCCATGCTCTTTCCTGTCATGTTGAAGCATCTCTTCCGGGAATGGAAGAGAAACGACTTAGACCATGAGGAGTCCAGCCAAGATGTGTTCAGGCCTTAACACAACAGAGCCTTAATAGGGAGGGGAATAGGTAGATATAGAGATATTTGCTAGGATTTCCTACGTGGCATTAGAGGAAGCAAAATGATTAAGATTCTCTTTTAAGTTTTAAGCAGGACACATCACTGATTACAGGGAGAAGGCAACATTATCAGTACTGAATGAGGAAGGAGCTGTAACATCTGAAGCCACAAAGGACCTTGCAAAGAGCACAGACAGGTCAGTGCAGAAGGCAGCACCAAGTCAACAAAGAAACAAGCAACACTGACACAGCCAGCTAAAGCCATACTTTCACACCCTCGAGGAGTACAAGCAGAGCATGAATACACCCAGGAAGACAAGAGACAGTGATGCAGAGCCCCCATCTCTGGAACAAGACACAGAGCGAAATAACAAGAGCAGTCTCATCTGTTTGCACAACGAGGAAAAACTTAGAGATTTCATGGAAGGGAGCTGCAGTACTTAGACACTGCCTAGAGATAATCACATTAACACAGATCAATACACTGGGTATGCATATCATTGTTTGAAAGTAATTACTTCCAGAATTCACTTACTTCTACTTATACTCACATTGTTTCTATGCACACAGTAAACTGTAGCATTTCATTACGTTAATTCAAAAATCTACATTAACAGTACCAGACAAGGATCTCAGCTTGTAAATAATGCAAATGCTCATATTGGGCTAAAATAAGGTTCCATAATGCCAGTATTTAAAACATACTGTGAACTGTGAGCAAGAGAGGAACAAAACTGATGATAAGCATAAATACCTGGGCCAGATTTATAATTCATAAGTTTGCAAGGACAGATGACCTTGCAGGCAGATTCTTTTAAAGTAGAGATGCTTCTTCCAGGGACATAAAACATCATGCAATTAATGATGTGGATAGACTTAGCTTCTAATAAGTTTCATCTGAGTTTATTTATTGACTTAAGTTAGCATGGTAAATTTATGAAGAAGTATGGGAGCTAAAATACAACAGGAGTAACAATTAGTGCACACAATTTTCCCATGCCCTTAAGAAAAAGGTTATCAACCAACACAACACTTCAGACCACTAAAGTTTTCTATCTAAATATTTATATTAGGAAAAATTTAGGCAGAGACTTAGCTGAGACTTCAGTCTATTTTTATGCATGTGTATTCTCAATATCCTAGTAAATAGTTGATGAAGTAGATTTAGTGGCTCTACTAAATCAGTCTTATATTTACATGATTATTTCATCACCTGTACCTTTAAGTTATTTATCTGGGAGAAAAATTACCTCAGCTTAGATCCAGACTAAGGCCTTTTAAACACTAAGTAGGAACACAGTAAGTTGGAAGTGACTATATGTCTTGTGTAGATCAGGACAGAAGGAGAAGTGTTTGGAAGCAAGCATAGAGGGCAAAAAAATATATAATCTACAAGTAGCACTGGTACAGAGAACATAATCCAGTACTGCGAAAAGAGTAAAGCAGGAAGGTGATGTGGTATAGGCAGTTAAACAAGATTGTGACTACTTTCCTCAAAATTCACATTTCCCAACACTTTCCATATTTAGCACCTTAGCTTTAGTCACTGCCACAAGTATCTCCCTTCTTCCACAAGAGAACACAAAACAAAGGAATCCATAAACTCTAAAGAACATCCAGATGGGAATCAAGTTGAGTTGTTTGCAGAACTCACGTGGTTTGTATGCTTCCCTGACACAAAACCTTGTACCACTGACTTCCATAAACTTAGTTTCCCATTTTACTCTAGCACATTAAAGTAGCCATTCTTCTCTTCTGCATTCAGGAGATTCATACAGGAGACTTCACTGAAGGGTGAGATGTTGTTTTAATGTGGGTAACATGAATAAAATTTGTACAATTCCTTCCTAATTTTAAAATTGCCATAGAAAAAGGAAAAATAAAAAGAAGTTTCCACCAGCTGAAACATTTTGCAGGATCATAGATTCTCTGCACTTCCGTACATCTGAACCATTCCAAACCATTCCCAGCCTTGTTCCAGCACCTCTGAAATAGTCCTGCAGCATGATGACCCCAAGCCAAACCACTGGTTCCACTGCCTCTACAGCCAAGATTTCACACAGCCACCTTCTGCCCTCCTGTCACAAAGGAAAGCATTGCATATGCTTCATGGTTTCTTACATGCAGTACTGTTGCAAATACCTTTCTGGCTGGCCTGGCTGCTACCCACATTCACTACATTGCACTAACATCTCGCTACAAATCTTTCATAGCACCAGCACATTTCAGGTTCATAAAGTAGCATTCAGTAGTTGAAATCCCAGGTTTTTCAAGTGCTGCATGTCTGTCAAAAGAAATGACACATGTACCACATTCTAGACCCTGCTGTGCAGAAAACCACAGTTATTATACTACTGAAGGTCTTGGGCCATTATGGCATTGTTTCATTATGCTCTGCAAGCAAGATATCAGAGATATTTTCTGTCACAAGCTACCAGAAATACTAACATTATATCCCCGTAGAGCTGACACCTTAGATAAATAACAAGGAAAATCAAACTCTGTGGTTTCCAGGACCTGATTCCTCAAGAAAGCACTGACAAAGACACACAGTATCTTCGGGCACCTGAGTCACTCAGTGTCGGGCAGCAGCAAAGGGCCAGCTGCTCACCAGGGCAAAGCAAGCCAGTAGCCCTGGTGGCGCTCAGAACCAGGTCCCAGGATCTGGGGACAAGAGGCAGACCTTGGTCAAGGGGTTCATCAATGCCTCTGGACAAAACAAAAAAGGAACCAGATCCAAGGTCCCTCTGGGAGCCACAGGCAGGACCACACAGAGCTCTCTCCCAGACTCTGCTGTGAGCCAGGCAGTGATGCCACTCTGCTCACCCAGCCAAGCAGAGGTGGGGTTGGGCTGTCATAGGTGGTACAGGGTGATTTTCCTCCCATCAGCCACAGATCTGGACCTTCCTTTTCAGCAGCATCCAGGCAAATGAGACTGGCTTCCCACTGCATTTCACTGCAGCTGCTTCCCATGCCTCCCTGAAAGGCAGCAGGCCTCACATGCCCATGATGCATGGCTGGCTGCTCATGCATGGGAGACACAGGAGCCCACCATCCCATGGACTGACCATAGCACAGCAGCTGGCCTGCTCCTAAATTTAAGATGCTTATTTCTCTCACCAAGCAAATATATAAAGATGTACCTCTGAGACTGCGACTAATGTTTGCTTTTATCAATCATCCAAAAGTCCATCTTAAGAATTAGCTACTCTTAACCTATTTTGATTTCTTAAACCAGATTATTGAATAATCAGAAAGATTCTTACTTGCCATGTGTATACCAGAAGGATATAAACACATCAATGTCATGTACTCCTTGTTATGCTGACTAATTACCCTAGTTACCAGCCTCCAGATGAATACTCTACTCCATCATCCATTCATTTTCAGCTGCAAAGTACCTACGCCAGGGCCCTGGAAATGCACTCACAGGAACCAGTTCAACAGGGACATTGTACCACGTCTGTGTCAAGCGTTCTTGCTGAGACATCTCCTTGCTGGAGTTGTCACTAAACGCCTCCAGGAAAAACAAACACCAATGAAGCAAAGGCACAGTAGAGGGAAAACACCACCAGCAAAAATATCTCGTATGAAAACTGGTATTCCAAACCCTGCAAAGTACCGAAGTGTAGAACCATCTAGGCAGTGGCAGGCAGAAAAAACGACCAGCATCAGAATTTACAAATGCCAAAAGCAAAGTTCTGAGTTCTCTGAGTATCATGCTGCATAGAGTGAACTCAGTTACTGGTATCTCCTCTACAATCAGAAACATTTGTATGTTCCCTCTCCAGGCTGCAATTCAGTCTCAGAACAGCATAAATCTGACTTCTTACTTCAAATCAAAATGGAAGGCCAGAGGAATCCCTCTAAAGTTCTAGTCTGAGCTTTTGCACAACAGAAGAGAAAGCATCCTCTGCTCTTTCTATTTCAGGTTCTAACTCCTGCTTGAACAATTGTTGGGTTTCTTTCATTTTGTTTTGCAATCTTAGTGCTGGCAGAAAAAAATTAAACAGTAATCAGAGTTTTGGATCAATGGCCAAAAGTGGTGATCTGTGCATTCTTTATAGCATTCAGGAATTTATTCACCTTACAAAAATGGCACAAGTACAGAAACAAATGACCTTACTTTCATACAATCATTCACAATCAGCTTTGAGAACCAGAGTCTCCTTAAGTTGCTATCCCAAACAGTACAATATTCAAACAAATACTCCAATCATCGATATCAAATTTGTAATTAGATGAACACTAACAAACACACAATAATTAGTCATACTTTATTAGTGGGGCAAGGCACACAACACTTAGTCATACCTCATTAGTGGTTAATTATTTCTCTGCTTTAAATTCCAAATCAGCAGAGAAGCTGAATGGGGCCAAAGATACAAATGGTAGAACACAGCACATTTGATCAGAGGAAATCTCTCTATTTTGAAGGGACTGAACATGACACTGGCCCCTAGAAAAAACAAAATAAATAAAATCAGTTGGCATCAATTAAGATGGAGACAGGAGAATACTATGTAAAGCAGTGGGAAGAATTTTTTTTTATTTCAAGGCAAGAGTTAGTCTAACAAAGCTCAGACTCTAGTAATAAGTATGACTTCTGTTTGGAAAAGCTTTCCTTTGTGAGAGGCTTAGGCAGGAATGTCTCCCTACAGTTTTTGCTTCTGCCCCTAGAATCTGAGACTAATTCAGAAGGATTACAGGAGAATTTAATGTATAGCCTTATTTAAATTTACTCTGCAAACCATAGAATCACATTTTCAACAGCTGACAAACTGATTATAAACCTGATTGGTCTTTACTGCAAGAGAACATTGTCTGCTGAATCTAGCAGCACTCACTTATTCAAAATCTTTTTCAGGCACCAGCTCTATGAAAGAGATAAGTGTTCAGACACCAAAAAAAAAAAATTACAAAAGGAAAGCAAAATTCATGTTCTTAGAGATCAAAAATACAAGATGAAAAAACCTGATTAAAAAAGATTGTACTTCATTATGAAATACCAAGATATTTGAGGCTCGGATAACCTAAATATACTATGAACAAATATACTGAATTTTTATACACTTTATCTAGAAATAGAATTGGGAAAATTAACAAGAAAAATCTTACTGTATTTATTTTTGTTTAAATTCCATTAACTTTTAGAAAAAACTGTGCTCTCAAACAGGCAGAATACATGAAAAAGATAAGCTTACAAAATGCAAAGAAAAGCCCTGCCAAGCCTCAAAATTAATTCTGTAAACCCAAAAGCAGTTGTCAAAACATGCTTATTTTACAATGTTATACTATTTTTCCATTTGTAAAACTGTACTTAAAGGACTTCCATATGATAGAAATACAGCAATTTGCACCAGTAGCCTCACAAGAGAAGGCAAACACTTAATTCAATTTTCTTAAAACAGGATCTTCCAAACACCATTAGAGTTGTACACACAGTACCACATGTGCAATGAACAGCAACAACTCCAGACAGAATCCTGACAGCTGCATTAACTAGAAAGGTACTGTAAATTTAAATTTCTTGGATAAGAATCATCACATTTTCAAGCAGCTATTTTGAAGGCCAAGTTCTTCATATTCACGCTCCTTTCACAATACAATCTATTGAAAAAAACCCTAAACTTTAGTCAGTAAAGAGCATGTACTTCTTTACATACAAATATATGGTTGAAAATAGCCAATTGCATAAATTGATTAGCTGTATATAACTATAAAATATAAATATATACCAAGTACAAGCTTATATGAATAAATTTACACGTGTTTCTTATGCATGGCAGCCACTGCTCACACACCCTTGACGTTTCATAAGGGTATTTGCTTTCTGTTATTTCAAAGAATAAGAAAGCACAGAACATCCGGAGACGCACCAGCCCACCAGTATCAGCTGACATAGGACTTTTAATACCAGGGAAAATCCATTCAAGTAGTGAAATAAGCACAGAAACATACCCCCAAGTATTAAACTTCTGCTGAGTAGCAGAAGAGTGTGGTTCAGCAGCCTGATATTCCTTTAAACCCCGCATCACTGGGTTGGAGATTCACTCCTCATCTTTTCCTCTCCACACTTATTTCACAGCCTTAACACTCTTTTAATGTAGTTGTTTGTTGGTGCTGTGAAAACAAGCACGTGTGCATTCAGCTGCACCGAGCAGAAGATTCATACTCCAGGTGAGAGACAACTTGAAATTCCATTCCCACTTCATAATTACAGCACACATAAATGGAACAAAACATGAAGCAACTGCACACCCCACACAAGACATGGCAATCCTGTATCATCAAAATGTATTTAAGGAAACAGAGCACTAAATGGACTGAAGTACATTTCCATTCGTCAATATGTTTACAATGCATTCTCAATGGGAGGGCCCATCATGCTCTTCTAGCAGCCCTTTTATTTTGATTGCTATTATTATTGTCATTATTACAATATGTTTTTCCCATCCTGGACAAGCAGCACAAGCACTGATTGATGAGACAGCCCTGTCAAAGCAGAGAAATGATAGCTGTGCCACATGCCAGCAAGAAATGATGCAGCCTTTTTGTAACCTGAAGTATCTAGAGTCATAACTACTTGCTACAAGTAGTGAAGGCTGTACTACAGTATTTGCACCTCTACAGGTCTTTTTCCCCCTTTTTCCTTAGGAGTAAAACAAAAATCCACAATGCTGTTTGCCTGCAAGACAGGTGGAGAAAGGTGTTTATGTCACACCTCACCCAAGTGCTCAGTGTTTCATTATCCATAAGATGCATTTCCCCTCCAACAGTCAAAGAAGAGCTTCCTTCCCCTCCTTTTTCCTATGCCTAAACACAGAAGACAAAGCCAACACTTACAAGGCTTTTCAAGATGCTTGCAAAGAGAGGATAATATTTCCTTCCCAAAGCTCCTCTGTAAGGAGGTTTTCTCAGCTCTCCCACTCTCCCTGCCGGTCTCATGCAATTCAGTGCAAGCTGAGTGCAAGCCAAAGCAGATGATTGCTTCCACGGGGAGATCTTAGCCCCAGAGACTCAGAACTGGGAAGGTAAGTACTGGGTTCAGGCAAGAACTCAGAACCTGAATTACCAGGGCTGAGACCCACAGACAGCAGTGTCTTGTTTCCCTTTAGCTAATGGGAATTGGGCCAGATGCATATCTTCAATCCACAGAGGCACCAGGCAAAAGCCCTGTCAAGAAATTGGCAAGATGGGCCCCTCTGCAAGCTCTCACATGGAAAACAAAAAGCAAATTAATGAGAAACACTGTATCTCTAATGCAGCAGAGACCCTGCAAGGCAAGCCCCCAACCATGTTTTCCCTCCACTGCTGATTTTCAAGCCATACTCATGCTTCACGCTTGGCTTGGATGTGATGGTCAAGTTTTGGCCTGAAGCACAATCCTCACGTCCATTGATTTCATCAAGCATTTGGAAAATAAATATTTGCTTTCATGCCCATTAAGAGAGGCTTAAACAAGCAACATTTCAAATCAAAACTAGATAAATTCAAGCTACAGAATATCTGCTATGTACTCATTCTGTATTAAAAGTATTGCCCCATAAAACCTAGTAACTAGGTGAAACACATATGCCATTAAATGTAATAATCAACCACTTTGAATTTGAAAGAATCCAGCACATCATTTGTCCCAGTCGTTCCCTGAACCAGTGGTGATGATTGTAAGCTATTTTTTGGTTATTTATTTCAACATCTCCCATGATTAACCTCCATATGTTCAGGAAGTCCCAGTCTCTGCACACAAAAAAAATACATTAATCACTGATTACATACTGCCTACAGACAACATCAGTCTCCCCTAGCAAGCTAAATATTGATGCCCATCGTTTGGCTACTTTTGGCTACCAAGAGCAGCTTTAGAATTTCAAGATGCTTCATTTGCTCTGAATATTTTTTTTTTGCTGGATAAAGAGCTGAAAATCTTCAAGATTCAATTTTCAAAATCTGGTTATTAATCAGATATGTGGAAGGTGTTACGTTGCAAACTATGAAGATGGAAGAAGATGAGAGAGGAATGAACGCTGGCCATGGGGCCTTCATTTCTTTCTTTGTGTTCGGATCTAGGCTTCACAAGTTATGCACCGCTCTAATTCCTATGAAAGCAAATAAAACGTGAAGAGGAGGAGAATTCCCTTCACAAAGGAGTGCTACTCAAGCCAACATGTGATGTAAAGGAGTGTGGCAAGTTTTCACTGACTTCCTTTAAGTGGTTCCTGATTACTTGCTTAGAGAGCCCCAGATAAGGGCTAAGATAGGTGAAATAGGTGACAGTATCTTAGGACACTGGGAATCAGAATGAACCTCAGACATTTCCATTTTAGCCATGTCATTGCATAGCAAGAAAGTTAAAACTAGGAGCTTGCAAATAGCTGTTATTCAGCTTAAATGTCACTAAAAACTCCAGTTTTAGTAACTACAGTAAAGTATAAAGTAGTTTAGAAACAGCATCATCTTAATTTTGAAGTAATCTGAGAAAAGACAGAACTAACTGAGCAAAAGACATTGAGTTACTTCAATATTCCTAATCTTTTTTACTTCTTTTTTTAAGCATAGCAGAGGATACCAACACTTTCTTAGTTAGAAACATCAGTCTATGATTGATGAAAGCAAAAAGAAGAATAAGAATAGTTTTAAAGATCATTCTGATTTGAATTATCACACAGAACAACTCTCACGGTGGTCTTGGACTAATACAGGGAAACATTTGGACAGCATTCTATCATTTTCCTGTGACCAGTGAGGGGAACTGCAGTTGTGTCAAACTGCTGTCATGTAAGCTATGCAACCACAAAGAGTGGTCATGGCACAGTGCTGCAGTACAGCTTCTTCCACAGCTGCAAGGGCACCTAAAGACAACAGGATTTTGCTACTAAGGAACAGGGAAGACAGGTAAATGCAGGGCTTTTCTCCTCAGTTCTCCCCACTCCTATGACCTTCAGTCACCACTACACACATGCATGACACACACCCACACTCCAACCCTTTACATTGCCCATACTCATTTAGACACCTCTGCATCAGCTGGAACCCACGGGAGCACTGCTGAAGCACTGCATTTTTGTCAGTGTCACGACAAAAATAACACTGGACAACGTAACACAACTACACCCTGCTGCTAGACTGACAATTAACATTGCAAATATTCTTGTTCCTGTGCTTGTGCTCCCCTGGTAGCATTTATGGGACTGACAGCAGTGCTGAAGAAAGTATGAAGGTTCAGAGCAGCACATTCACTGGAGGAACTGGCTAAGATCAATAATATTTCTATCTCCTTTGCAGTGCATGAGCTGTTTTTGCTGCTACCTATGGCAGTCCATCCACTTGGAACAAAAAAGGTAACTAAAATAAATAAGTATTCCTAGAAACCCTGCATTATTGATTAGGAGCATTTGTTTAACAACTGCTTCTTTGGGATTGTCAAAACTGATGACCTAAAGTAAAGTGCTCACTTCCAAGGCAGTATGTATTGATAAAAGCATAAACCAATAATGCTATTTATATTTCTATTTTCTCTATAGTGCTATTTAATGACCCATGGTAATCCTTAAAAAGGTTATTTTAATTACTCAGATCTTATTCCTGTAAGAAGAAATGTCCTTTGTTGGCAGCTCTTCTTGCTTGGAAAGGTGGAGAAGGAAGATAACCAAGAAAAAAAGACAGAAATAGACCCAGTCCATTTGTGGAAGTCCAGGAGAAAAGCCTATGTCAGTACAATATATGATTAAGTATGCCATTACATTGCCTATATGGAGAGTAATTTTGCATACAGAATATTCCTGGGAGTCAGGACTGTTTTTAAACAACTTTAAGCAAACAATGATCAGAACTAGAAAAGGGCATCTAAATCCTGTACCTATATGGTACATGGAAAAGTTCTTTGGGCAGCTTGTACAAGTGCCTGATGATCATCTGATTAAGAAACTTCTTCCTAACCTCTAGTCTAAATTTGTCCTCTTTTAGTTTAAAATTATTTCCCCTTGACCTATCACTATCTGCAGACATAAAAAGTAGCTCTCTCTCTTCTTTATAAAGCCCTCTCTAGGTACTGGAAGGCCACAATTATATTTTCTTGGAGCCACCTCTTCTCCAGACTGAACAATTCCAACTCTGTCTCTCTTCATAGGAGAGGTGCTCCACCCCTCTGATCATCCAGCCCTCCTCTGAACTCACTCCAACAGGTACACATCTTTCTTGTGCTGAGGACCCCAGAGCTGGGTGCAGCTCTCCAGGTGAGGTCTCACAACAACAGAATAGAGGGGGAGCATCACCTTCCTACACCTTTTGATGCTGCCCAGGATGTGGTTCACTTTCTAGGCTGTGAGCACACAGTGTTGGCTCATGTCCAGCATTTTATCCATGAAAACACCCTAGTCCTTCTCCACAGGGCTGCTCTCAAATCTTTTCCCAGTCTGTGCTCGTGTCTGAGATTGTCCCAGCCCAGATGCAGCACCTGGCACTTGGTCTTGTTGAACCTCATGAGGCTCTTGTGGGCCCACTTCTCAGGTTTGTCCAGGTCTGTCTGGAAGGCACCCCTACCACCCCGAAGCAACAAGAGGCAATAAGGGGCACAGAAAATAAAATTGAGTGTGTATTCTAAGCATAATAAGCAGTCTGTTTAACCTACTTGGTTAAAAACCCCACATGCCTGGTATTTCTGATCTCAAAAGAAACCAAATAGCAAGACATATCCCGATCACCACATTTATCCCAAACAAATACGCTTTGTTGCCTCAGCCAGTGGCTAATTGCCAATTTGTTTCATGAACAAAACCTGACATAGAAAACAGAACCCAGCTATTAAGTATAGAGGGCTACAAAAGAATGCAGGTAGCTTTAAGCTTAAGGCAGAACTGCTCTGCCAGCAAGCATCAATGTGCACAATCCCACCTTCTCTATCTCCCCATCTGACTCTACCTTTTTTGCAGTAGGTTTCCGTCTCAAGGGCAAATGTATTGCAAACATTTAAGGGCTCTTACAAAGGGCCAGCACTGATCTCTGTGCTTGAATAATATCCCAAACGGACCCTCATTGGTAACACGATAACAAAATCAGTGTTTCAGTCAAAAGAGAAGAGTCTTTCTGCTCCTCTGTTCTTGTCTTTTTGTGCACTGATATAAAGATCAGAGTCATCAGCATGAATAAGATTTAGAATTCTGATGAAAACAATAAGAGATACTAAACACTTTCTGGCCCTCCCAAATTTGTATTCAACCTCTCCCTTTGTTAAAGCTGTAATCACGCTCCCATCGGTATTCAAGGGATTCATGCAAACAAGGTCTCTTCTGTCAAAAATCATAGCAATTTAATGCAGTCACAGCCTGCTGGGTTGTGTAGATTACTGGCACCAAAGACACAACTTAGTATTCTGATGTGTGTCAGCTCTCTATAATACAGATCAGATGGTCTTACCAGACTCCTCTCAGCCATTCTAGCATAAGACACTGTATCTATATGCAACAGAACCAAGGGAAAGTAACAGAAGGTTACTCGAAAGCACAATCATAAGGAAATTTAACAATTAAGCTAAAACTCTGCCTGTTGCTTAATTGCAAAGACAGTATTTGTTGAATATCTTCATTTTGCTCTCTATGCTTATGGATGCTTTCATCCATTGCTTAAGGATGGACCTAAACAAATAAAAGCCTTCTCTCTTTACCTCTTTGTGAGTGCTGTTTGTACCTATTACACATCTACCTTATACACCCAACACCCAAAGGAGGAAAAGGAGTCTATTATGCAGGTCCTACACACAGGACTTAACTTGTTAAATCCAGCTGAAAAAAAATCAACACTTAAAGCTCCAGCAGCTTTCTGCCTGACATTCTCACATGCAATACCAGCTCCTCCATCACTCAGGGCCATATCCTGCCTCCTCTGAGCAAGCCGTGCACTTTGTTTCAGTTTCAGTTTAATCCCTTGAAGTGAAATGGACACAATTTAGCCACGGCCTATCCCCATCATATTAACTGAAGACAAGTCTGGCCGTGTTAGAGAAATTCTACCTGCACTTGAACAGGGGATCATGTCTGTGCTCACTGTCACCCTTTCAAGAACAAAGAATGGGTTTCTCTTCCTGGCTTAACACTTTTTTTCCAAAATCAGTTTGATGGTCTGAGAGAAAAAGAGGGGAGTGAGAGTTGATTAAAACTCGTGATGAAATGCAGGAAATAGAGTGGAGTACCTGCAGTGCTCTGTCACCTCCACCCACTTTCTCCCCAGGCAACCAATGGCCATTACATCACCAGGGCAATCTCTAATTGGCTGCATTCTGGATACAGTTTCTGACCCAAAATATACAGGTTAGATAAAAATATGCCATTCCCAAAGAATGGTTTAATTGAGGCAGCATATTACCAAACACCTCACAGACATGCAATAACTTCAGCAACTCCCCTGAATAAAAGCACAATGAGTAAAGATCTGAGTGAATACCACATATAAAATTTTAATACATATATATATTTAAGTCTCAAAATATGCAGAAGACATCCTTTGACCACATGGACCTCTTTTGCATTCACTTTCCAATATGTTTATGCCACTGAGTCACACTAGCAGATACGGTTGAAAAAAAGAATTAAGGTGCTTATTTGCAAAAAGCAAGTGTTACACTTAAACAGTTTTTAGTGCCCACATGACTGCACTGCTCACAGATTTTCCAAAGGAGAAAACCAAGATTCTCTTTGCAGGATAAATCACTGATTGTGTGTTATTTACTCAACTGTAGTACATTAATAGCTGGTTGCAAATAAGGACATTGCGGTATATGTAGCACAGAGCCTTAGCATACAGAGCTCATTTTGCCAAGTGAATTGGGGCCAAATACTTGACTTAATAAGTATCATTCAAATCTAATGGGACCAGAAGCAAATCAGATTCTATTCCTTACTTCATTCCAGTCCTTATCTCCTCTCCCCAAACACATGACATGCATAATCCAAACATGGCATTCTGCAAAAATGAGCCTCGTTATGTATAAAAAGAGCCACATTAGAGAAATCCACAGAAGTGGATAAAAAAAAGGTGACACTCATCCTTTTTTCAGGTTGACTTGCAGCTCCTTAGAGCGAAATTCTCATCTTAGTTCTGTATCCAGAGGCTGTATATTACTGGTCCCCTCACTGGCTGCTCGATGCACCGATGTGATCTAAATAAATCAACTAGTAAAACACACAATATAACAGCTGGTCTCTGTCAAGAGATGTTATTGGGCTTAACAATATAGAAATACCTTCTTTAAAGAGAAATAAAAAGTTTAGCTGATTTTTCCCTATTTAAGCGCCTTGTCTAGAATTATAAAACATGAATCAGATCCTGCAAACTTGCACTCTCTTAGCAAGTGTAGAGAGAAGGCAGGAGCTCTGCCTTACAAGAGCCCTCATCACACTACATTTATACTGCCTTCATAGGACCCTGATACCTCAATATTCATCTGCTTGGCCTCAGTTTAGCTGCAGAAGTTCCAGCTGCTTTTTAACATTCAATCTAATTAGGAAGACAAAAGAAGTTTCCTTAGATGTGTAAGTTAGCTTCAGTGGTGAATAAGATGTTAAAGAGTAGGTGATGGACTCTTTAAAAACAGCTTCTCTGATCTCCCTCACTCTACCAGTACTCTTTTCAAGATCTTAGCCGGTCTGCCCCACTATTAACCTCCCTCCACACTGAGAATTAGCTATTTATTCTCAGCCTTTGTTCCTTCTCTCAAAGGCCCCCCTCCTCTCACACTTTACCCAAGAATTCTCAGCCATCTTCTATGAATCTATATAACAAAAGCCTTTTGAAAGTCAAAATAAATTATATCCACTGGTTGGGATACAGAGAAGCCCCTATTTTGATCATTTACAGCACACTTTGAAAGATTTGATGCTGATGCAATGCTGTTTTTACTGCAGTCTTATGACTTAACAGTGGTGTTAGGAGCATATCCAAATGACCTCTCCAATCTCAAATCTCTCTCTCTAGCAAAGAGCAAGCTCTTTGTCCTTGTGGTGTTCCAGCAAAGTAGTGTTACATAGCTTCGAACTTTAGCACAGAGCATTCCAGTAATTTATCTTTTAATTGAGAAATAGTTCCTCCTGTCCGGGGATCTCTGTCAAAGAGGTACAAAAAGGAAAAAAAAAAATCAAAAAACATAATTTGAAACCCATTTAACTTTATATCTCCCTAAAATATATGTAAATGTAGGAATAAATTAAAAAAAAAAAAAACAAAAACAAAAACAAAAACAAAACTTACCAAAGCATCCAAAAATTGAAACCAGCAAATTGTGAACAAACCCAACAAAGTAACCACATGCAACACAATCTTTGTTAAAATTGGCAATCTCCACAAAGAAAACAGCAAACTATCTGAAGTGCAACCCCTTCCACGCCCACAGGGTGCGCCTGTGAGGAATAAAACAAGCTGGACACATAGGGCTTGGGTGTTCAGTAAACCAAGACTGAACTTTATTGAGTGCAAAACAAATGTACCAGTTAACTAATTCAGTGCCTAAGGACAAAATCTCATCCCCAGCTCCTGCACATCACAAAATGTCACAACATTTGGCTGTCTCCTATCAAACAAAAGCAAAATACCATGACTTCTCTCAGGGCAGGATTAAAGGACAGTGTCAGTGCTGCATTAGAAAGCTGGCAAATGTCTACATGTTTTGCTCAAAGTCACCCTGCCAAAGTAGCACAGTGGTAAGAGGCTGAATGGAAAAAATGGGCACAAGAGAAGGAAGAAACATGTTCCATCTGCCTGTCAGTGTCTGAGAAATAATTATTTAATAATTGTGACTTTCTAACAGAAAGATATATTGTATTTAATACAGCAAAGCACTTTGCCATCTTTCTACTCCATTAGAAAACATTTCACTGATCATCAAAATGAAGCCAAGGGACAATGTGAGAATAGCTGATAAAAACCTTAATTTAATTAAAAAAAAAAAAAAAAAA
>VZTE01003928.1:2150391-2175306 GCA_013397775.1 Eulacestoma nigropectus
TAAAAAAAACAAAAAAAAAAAAAAAAAAAAAAAAAAAAAAAAAAAAAAAAAAAAAAAAAACACAAAAAACAACACCAAGAGCTCAATATTTTGCAGAACTATCATTTCTTCCCTTCCTCTTTTCAGCAGAACTGTTTGAAACCCAAGGTTAAATAAAGTTAGTCAAATTATGCAGCTCCTGTTTTTCAGCTCTATTAATTCTGGACTGAAAATGTTCAATTGTTTCATATTTTCTATCTATCTATGGTTATTTCTAACTTACATCTAGATAAATAGCAGCACCCTCTTTCTTTGCACTTCTCAATATAGGATGCAACATTTCATTTTAGGAAAAGCTCTGGATTGGGACAGCACTGAAGAGACAAAACAGTCTGGCTTTCTGAGCTCTAACCTACTTCTGATAAGAAGGCTGGATTGAAAATAATCTCCCATGCAGGAAAACTACCTTGAAGTCTGGAGCTGAACATTCAGAGAAGGAAATTAATTTGTAGACAATCAAGGAAAACTACCTTTCAGTAGTCTGACTTACATTTTGTGGAATATAACACAGAGGATTTGCAAGGTATTGCACAAAAACATTGTTTTAACATTTAAAGAGCCAACAAAACAAGTTTTTCTAGATAGAAGTTCTCTCTTGAAAAAAAAACCAGGTAGCTGGAGACACGATGGGGTGGGATAAAAAGGACAGCAGGAGCGCTAAATCTTAAAATGGCTAGAACCACAGCACCACCATATTAACCTAGTTTTATTGAACTAATTCCATCCTGTACTATGATAAACATGAAATAATACCAAATAAGATCCAAACTTAAATCTAATTTGACTTTTCAAAACATTCTGTCTAGGATGTTATACCTACTGAAAGTCTATTTGAAGATGAACAGCCAGGATGATTAACGGTGGAAAAGATAATTATTTCCTTTCTTATTATTGACAGGTACAGTTTAAAATGCATTTTATAGAATTACCTTAATATTTTTTGTTGTATATGTACATATATCTGAATACAGCACATGTAAAGCATTTATATCTACATCATTTAAGTTATATTCCTATTTAAGTGTTATTTCCTATTTAAGAGGAATTAAAAATTTTTATGCAAAAAAGCAATCACAGAGCATGTGTTTGTAGGCTGAGGGGTAGATAAGTAGATGGTATTAACTGGAAAAAGAGGAGTTTTATATATTTCTAAAAACATGTGAATTTTGAAAGTTGCAGACTATCCTAAGAAAGGAGTCAGTCCAGCTACTTTTTGTGAGTAAATGGTCCAGTGTTTCCAAATCTGTTTTTACTTTGTTGAGCCATTCACGAACCAAATCCATTCTCTAGAAACATCTTTGCTGTTTGCAAATTACTCACTGAATAATTTACATGAAGGAAACTCACCCTAAGGGTTTGCCTGCAAGCTTGTTTGCTTTTACTGTTCCCGGCCTATTATCCAATGTGTTTGAGCAGGTTCCCAAGCCACGTGACTTTATTTCCACTCCGCAAGTGAATGAGTGAAACTTTAAGCTGCTATATCCATACAAGAGGAATAACAAACCACGAACCAGGAACAGCCAATTTTGTTTTCGAGTGAAAAGCCGTCTTTACCTAGCTGTTTAGGAGCTGACAATATTCCCTCAGAAAGCACATCAAGAAGTGTGACTCATGAACCACAGCAGCAGGGCTGGCAGGGTGCGTCATCAGAAGGCAAATTCCATTTCAGACACATACAGCAGGGAAAATGCTACAGGAGGCTCTCTAAATGGCTTTTCTTTTGTTCCTGAAGCCCAGAAGGACCCTTTAGACCACGGACCTCCCTAAGACAATGGCAAGACTACATGTTTTGCAGACATTCCTAGAGCAGTCATTTGGCATCACTGTGACTCCATGGTTCTTTTGTGCCATATTACTGCTGTACTGTACAAATCATGAATTGCAAGAGCCCGTCCAAAATAAGTTCTCCAAAAGCTCACCACTGTTTTCAAATGGCATGGCATTCAAAACTATGGAATATTCATCAAGTTAGCTAGTTTCCAAGATTTTTACCCAAGCTGAGATAGAGATGGATCAGAGAAGAAAAACTGAATAGAGGCCATGGGAGGGACAAGCAGGGATTAAGACGACACAAGAAAACATGCGCTGTTCAAACCCATGGTTCACTTAAAATTCAGGCAATTGTTTAGGAAGACTGACGAGAAGACCTGGTCTGCACAGACCAGTTTACCAGCCAGCTTTAAGGTAGATCCTGCCTTGCTGTAAGAACTGTGGCTCTTGAGCCTGAGAAACAGCAAGCACTTAGTTATTCTGATGTGAGTAAGGACAGCAACAGTCTGCTGCATTAAGAGGGCAATATTTAGCACTTGTCAGGGTTATGCCCATCATGTAGAAAAAACACTTGAGCAGTGTCATTTCCTTCGCACCCTATCTCACAGCCTTCCTTTGCTTTTGAACCAAATTCAGACTGCACCACAAGAAAAAATTACATGTAGAATATTATTGTTAAAATAATCAACTTTTATGGCCTGAATGCAACACACAGGGTCCATTGAAATAGCTACAGTACATTTTTGGATTATCCTTCCTCTTTTCCTTTGTGTATGCATATAAAAGAAATTTTTACACTGGAATCATGTAATACCACCAATACTGACTTCCTTTTCAGTCTACAGAGATTAACAGTCCCTTGAGGATTGTATTGACCCTGGTTTTGCTCTCACCACTATTTACCTCTCAGGTCAATGAATCTTGATGATGATTACAACAAAGTCAATACCTGCTTATTACAGTTAGAATAAGAATCACTGAGAAGGCTTATGAACACTAGTTTGGTGTCTGCCAAAACTACCCTAGTTAAGGAGTCTGTCAAGGTTTTATTGTGTCTGTCTTCTTTTCTAGTATAAATTGTCTCAAGTAACAATGAAAAAAGGCCACTTGAAGACTCAATAATCCAGTCTGTTCTTATAAAAGGAGCCCTGACAAGCATATTTTAATATTTTAGATGTATGCAAGTACTCATTAGTATACAAATTCAAACACATAAGCCCAGACTTTCTACCAGACTTTCAACCTTTATAATTTGAAGGTTATGTGTAGTTGTTGTGGGCTTTTCAATAGTTACTGCAACTTTTAGGATTTAATTCAAGTCTTCTTTGTATTTAATGTCAAGAGCTGGTCCCCAGGGTAGGTAGTACATTTAGTTTTCTGTTCCTATTTAATTTTATTTTTATGATAGATTTAAAATGAACTCCAGAGCTCAGTTGTTGGTTGCAACTTTCCAAATAGAGAGCTCAGAAAACTATCCAAGTAACATTTTTACAATCCTAACACCAGAATCCATGAAATCCATACATACATCCAAACTCTGAAGCAGGAGGAAGCAAAATGATAAGAGTTTATTTTGGAGGGAAAATATCAGGGAAGAAGTGCAAACCTTGAGAAGAAAGGTGTGATGACCCTGCAGCTTTGACCAAATTTGTGGCAAACACGCAGACGTCCTCAGTTATGCAAACCTGGGATGCCCACCCTTCCTGCTCCTGCTAGCAAGATTTGTCCTTAATGTGCAGTTAAATTTACTGACATATTTACACTTGTTCATGTTTTATTCCATTAAGTTATCATAAGTGTCTCAAAGCCATAGACAACAGCTAAACCTACATTAGACATCCTACTTCCATGCATTCATAGAATGCAAATTCAGACAAGCACTATCAAAATTCTAAAGACCTTCCCCCTTTACTCATCCCACACTCATGATCATCTCCATTGCATTCAGCAACTCATCTCTGCCCACTCAGCCAAATGACTGAGAAATCTTCTGCTTCACAGCTGAGCTTTCGTGAGCATTAAGATGTATAAGACATCGAAGCTTCAAGCAAAAGTCACCAGCATAGCTTTAAGAGAAACGTTTCAAGTATTTTCTGATTGCCCACTTCCTAACTGCCTTAAAAATTTGAGAATCTATAGGGAAGGTGAGGTCTATGCGTAGTCTTAAGGTCTTCAGATAGGCAAGGACACTGAGTGTGGTTGGGCTGCATTTTTCACGAGCTCCAACACCTTTCCAGAGGTTGCAATGTTTCTGCAAGGACAGGTGTTTGCCTTTTGCTTAATCACCTGCCCACTCTTCAGTATTTTTCCTAGAGGAAGAAAAAGGTGTTCCTAAACTGTTTGTTATAGTTAAATATAAAAATTCAGAATAGATTTTTCTAGTCAGTTAACCATATTCTTGAGGGAAAACATAAGGTAGTATAATTATTAAAGAGCACTCTCAGTAATAGCCACATCTTTATTGTGTCAATCCTTTGCCAAAAAAAAAAAAGATTTATAGTAAAAGCCACTTACATTTCTTCTTTGCAGAACCAAGCCATCTGCCTCCAATATACCATCAGCCCCTGTTAGATGAATTCGCACATATTTTAAAGCCCCAGAGTAATGATTAGAATGGAAATTGGACACTACTTGTCATTTGCAAAGCTTTCTTAACTGGAGAGGCTTCCCATTTGTTCAATTAAATGTTTGCATGTGCAATACACTTTATGAAATTTATCCCAAAACAGTGAGGACTGAAATAATATTGGAGGCAGATGGCACAGCTGTTCCATTTAGAGCTATCCTCGGCAATATATGAAGTGATGGACAGCACGGGGAAGTGGGAGTGAAAACTTGGTACGATGAAGAATATTATCCATGGATATCAGCGATAAACAAACCATTGCAGTGCCAATCTTCTCTCCCCTATCGTATGTAGCTGCGTGACTCACTTGAGTTTATCCAATTAGAAAATACTCATTTAATTCAAGAAGTCAACCACGGAAGCCATGTAAGATTTTCCCCTAAGAGAATCCATCCCTCTGCCTTGAAAGCTAAGGGGGTCTTAAAATGTGTCTTTCACACTGACACAAAGAGGCAGATATTTGTACGGGCTGATGAGGCAGCGTGCATGCAAAAGAGACATAGACACCAGTAAGAATAGGGAGCAAGTTTAAGCTACTACTTATTTGCATGCCTCTCACAGAGCAGAAATCGTTGCACCATGCTCCAGATGCTGCAAATCTCAAGATGCACATCTAGGGCTCGTAATTAAAACTGGCAAACATTTTCACTGAGGAGAGGGAGGAAAAAACCCAGAGCTATCCCAGCTACTCTACATCTATTTTGAGATTTCTGGGGTGCTGACCTGTTCTACCACCTCAGTATTAGGAAGTTTCAAGGGAAAGGGCATGCAAAAAACACTCCCTCACAGATAGAAGACTTGAAAGAACCTGATGAGAGCATACTGCTTTCTGTACAGCACCTAGACTGGGGCCAGAGGTTCAGTAAACTAAATGAGCAAAGTAATCAAAAATTTCTTCAAAAAGATTTTTCAACCCTCATGAAAGAAAATTGGATAATATGTAGAAATAGGTTTAAACCAAAATAGGTTGGCAGGAAAGGTTTTCATCTCAGAATGCATTGCTTTACTGGAAAACAAGGAATGAGGATCACATTGTCCATTGCAAACCAGCACATATTCCACAGAAGATTTTCCTTAGATGCAGAACAAAAACCACTTGGGGCAAGACGACAGATCCCAATCCTTATATCCACAGGCAGGAAATGACACTAGCTCTGTGGGACCCCAGTCCTCTTTTCTGCAGATTTAACACAACACCAACTGTCAAAAAAAGTTACAAGACCAAACTCAGTTAAGAAAGAATCCTAGAAACCAAAGGACAGGCCTCACCACCTCCTCTCCTCCCCACAGCCTACTCTTTCCCTGCTTTCCTCTTCAATCCTACAGCCTATTAGAGACCTTCACAGCTGGAGTGCTGCTGAAAACAGAGAAAATCTGTTTTGTATGGACTGTCAGTGAGATGAAGAAAGTTCTCCATGGGTGCCATGTGACAATAAATGGCCAGGGGAGAGAATGCTGAAAAGCCAAAAAGTACATCCCAGTTCACCAGAACACCCATGTTTGAATAGGTTCAGCTGGAGACTCTTATGCCTAATGCCTTAAGAATAATTAAAGGGAAAAAAATACTGCCAGTGCACAAGTAAGGGAGGTGAGAGGGCACTTAGGAAATGAATGGCGCTCTGCCTAGCAAAGGATTTCTTTGTGACAGTGAAGGGGCACTAGGTTGTACGTTCAATAGTGTATTACTTAAAAAAATATTTCCTGATCTTGCTGTTTCAATACAAATGCTTCCCTCCCAACCACCTCTTTCCCAGTGGTAATACTATAAAAGACGCGCCCCAAGGGACAAGTTTCTAATAATGTTCTAATCTTGCTTTCCAAGCACTTACAACAACTGCAGGAGCAATTTTAAAATAAAAGTAGTAAATTCATAAGACTCAAACTCTTCTTTATTAGCAGGAAACTTTGGCTGTGCTGAAATTATTGCAAACGGTAGCATCACAGAGAAATATATTTCGTTTCTAACTCTCATTTTCTCACACTGCTGTAAACAGCACAATACAGGGAAACTCCAGACAAGTGATGAAAAGCAAGTGTCCTAATTTACTGGGTTTGTACCCTGGCTTCATTTCAGCTACATCTTAAAAGGCCAATATCCACATAGGATTCCAATAACTCTAGTGACATAAAATAGCTATTCATAATTAGTTATTTTCCACCAAAGTTGTAAATATGGAAGTCACCACAAGGGTGTAAAGGCACAGCTAATCCAGAAGTAATCCAGCTTCTGCAGAATACCTCTACAAAGCACCAGTGAGAAGCAGAGGGGATTGGTGTACATTCTAAAAAGCCTGTCCTCTTTGAATCACCATTCCCATAAGAGCAGTTCTTCCACTCTTTCCTGCCACCCCTGCAGCCTTCTCATCCTCAGGGGGGCAAGACACGGAATAAGTTACCCTCAAGCACAGCGCTACGATAATGGCAACTGCCCACTTTCAAATGTTTGTCTTGCTCTACCCTGACCAAGTGCCCCTCTCAAGGGCTCCTCACAAGCTTCAGGTTCCTCAGTATATGTTAACTACTACTCACCAGCTTCTGCTCCTGATTTTTGGAGAAGGAGTGGAATTCAGCTCACATCCACACAACTGCCACCCAGTAACACTCCACAGTTCCCTTCTTTTGAACAGCCAAGTAATGATGAGGGGCAGAAACTCGGCAGCTACAGTAGGCATTACACTGATGGACTGGGAACTGAAGGACAGTAGGAGATGATTCCCAGCTAAAATCTTGAAGCATTGCAGGAGGTAGGAACCAGGCCACTGAAACATCTAGGAAACATGCAGTGGAGCACTGAAATTTGCTTACCACCCCTCTATCATGCGGGGAAAACTTTTCACTTTCTCCTACAAGAAAATGAATGAAGTGCAAGTAACGAGAAGCTCTACAGGTGATGGGGTTTTTTCCCCTCTCCACTCCAATGATCTTCAACCTGTGAGTTACCATAGTGGCAAAATGCATTTCCCTTTTTAGGGTTTTGGTTGTTGGGGAGGTTGGGGGCGCAATAGGAGGAATGCAGTAGCTTGGTTGGAGTTTTTTAGATGGTTCATGGATTGGGTTTTTTTAAGTGACAACTAAAGCAAAGGTTCAGCTCTTCAAACCGAACAGAAATTAGCTTTTTACCATAAAAATTGTGGATATCAGAAACAAAGAAAGATAGCAGTTACATTTTTTCACTCCCCTAGGGATTCATGAACCCTCTGTTGGAAACTTATGTGCCCCCTACTCCCTTCAAGCTACAGGATGAAGCCTCAGTATCTCAGAAGATGGATGTCCTATTTCTAAAAATAACCAAAGAAACCTCAGCCAAATTCCAGCAGTACTCCTGAGGTCTTCAGAGGAACAAGACCATGGTTTTACAACAAACCCCTGCCTGCATTTCTGGGATACCTAAAACAAAGGGAAACAGTAAAAAGGAAAATTGAAGATGGCTCTTTAATGCACTGATCTCCTGTTACCAGAAGAGTCACTGGTGGCATGTGGATGCTGTAATTATAGAGAATTCAAAGAATATCAATTTGGTCTAGAGTCAAGGTCCCAAAACCATGTACCTAAGCCAACCATAAAGGCTGAAGCCTGTGTTAGTCAGTAGGACTCCTCTCCCTCTATTTTACCTTTTGGGAAATTTTGCAACCTGGCTTTACTTTTACCATCACTGCCTCTGTTAAAAGGCTACTTCCAGGTTATGTTATTGTTGTTCCAGAAGCTGAGAGTGATACATTAGGTTCAATTTCAGTAATGCTAAGAAGTTGTGTTACCCAAAGCACAAGATAGAGTTTCTTCTAGGCTCTGATGACTAGTCCAAACCCCCTAGATTAAATTACAGGAGAGTCTTCTACATCAGACTTAACTTCTGCATGGTACTAAATAATTCCCATTGAAACACTTACAAGTTGCATAGTTTCTGACTTAAAAAAAAAATATCCATAAGAAGGATTAGGTCTGTTAAAAATTTTAAAACGTTTAGGCTGGCAATAGCATTATAATGGTGCATTAAAAACAGATAGACTTGCATGAATGGTGGTCCACCAGCAGTGAGAAATAAAGTTCTTTATTGCTCAAATCAGAAGTGTGCAAACTTACCTTTTCCAGCATTTACTCTTAACTATATCACAAAAAGGTCTCAGGCTGGGGACCACTGCAATCTGCCAGAGGTCGAAACAACTTCTATATCCTGCACTTCTCATAAATGATTATCTCATTCCTTGAACAATGAAGCTGCATGAATTTTGCATGTTACCTCGAGCACTTTATTCCAAGAATAACAGCTCCACTTCAAAGCATGTTAAGCTGAATCCCCATTTTATCACCCATACAAAATGGCTGCCAAAAGATAAGATAGGCAATGAGCAAAAGAAACAGACATTAATACTTAAAGCACTGCCTATAAGGAAATCCCAAATTAATTTCAAAGAATATATCCCCCTATTACAAAAAAATAAAAATTCTAAACTGAAATGAACTTCTTGCACCTATTTTAGGTGTCTGTGGATCATTTCCATAAAGTCAGGAGGACGCTCAGTATATATTTGAACCTTTTAGTCTGCAACTTTTAGTTAAGTGAGAGAATTTATCACTGCACTGAGATAAGGCTGTGCTTAGAAATGAGTAGCTTAGTGCACCAAACTATTAGAAACTTGTTCTAACCAGCAGAATCAAAAACTTTTTTTTGCATGGCACAAAAATGCAAGAGCAAAACTGACAGTGCCTGACCCATGATGGTTTGCATCTGACCCCCATTTTTCACCTCTTGTCTCACTAATCCTGATTTTAATTATCTACAGATTTGTACTTACTCAATGCTAGCACCTAATTTATCTATGGAAATTCAAATCATCCCATGTTAAAATAAAGTTTCTAAAATAGACAGGTTTGTCAGCCCTTAATGAGATCATTATTATTCATATTAAGTATAGTTGAAAGTGAATTAATAGCAAAATGCTTCCTTTCATTTGCAGGGAACA
Source organism: Eulacestoma nigropectus (assembly GCA_013397775.1). NCBI lineage: Eukaryota > Metazoa > Chordata > Aves > Passeriformes > Eulacestoma > Eulacestoma nigropectus. The sequence goes on from VZTE01003928.1 coordinate 2,159,788, forward strand.
AGAGGGAAGACAGTTTGCAGATAGCTTTGCAGTGTGGGACCAGTTTGCAGTCAAACCAAAAGGTCTTTCAGCCATGCAGAATCCTGCTGTCAGAGACCTGGAGGACATCCCAAATGTTCTTCCTCAGACAAAGCCACCTAACAAAGCAAAACAATATAAATCCTGAGGATTTGCTCCCAGCCCCTGAGAAGGTGATAGGACTTGAAGGGAGTCACACAAGATCACGTCTTTTCATAATATTGAGCTATAAGTGTTAAGTGTGTCACATTGCATTTGAGATTGTCATGTGCTAAGCTACTCATGTGCTCAGTATTAAGAATTCAGAGCAGAGGTGGCCAGTAAACAGGGCACGTTTACTCTGCAAATGACTAAGTTCCCAAATTCACCTAAGGGATGCTTCAAATTTCATTCCAAAGAGGACAGAAAACGTCTAAAATATAAAGGTGTGAAAAGGTGCTCAAGTGCCTACAGTCACTGCTATGTAATACTCAGAGGCCTGGACAGCTAATTGGAAAAATGGGACTAGCATTCATAATGAACTTTGGATCTTCAAGAAAAAGAAAAAAAAAAAATAGTAGGGCTGGGAAGGACCACCAGGAGATCATGCTCTTGCTTTCCAAGGCTTGGAAAGTGAACAATAACTGCACGCATGCTCACAGAAATCAGCAAACCTTCTCTTACTGATTGAATACGGCTGTCAACACAGAGCGCACCACATCCCTGCCTCGGGAAACTTCTCCCAGCGGTTCCCTGTCGGGCACCAGCACGGGTTTCCTACCCCTGACCTTCACACCAGCCCCCGCTGCGACTCAAGCCCCGGCTGCCTGTTCTGGACGCCCCCGGCTCGGCCCGCCCGGCACCGCCCCGGGGCTCCGGCGGCACCGCCGCTCCCGCCCCGCTCCCGCTCCGCGTTCCTGGTGCGGCAGCGGCCCCTGGCGCTCGCCCCGGCTCAGGAGGCTCGGGATAGCGGGAAGCGGGGAAGGAACCGCAGCCAAGCCTCCCCGGGACCGACAGCGAGCAAGGAGCCCCCCAGCAGCGGCACTCCCAAGCTCGCAGCTGAGGAAGGGCAGCGAGCAGCAGGAGGCAGCTGTGTGGGAAAGGGATGGATTGCACAGTGTGAAGGTGGATTTCCAAAAGGAGGGGGGAAAAAGTATCCGACAAGTTTTAAAAATTATGAAAGATGGAGACAGCGCTCAAATGAAAAATTATAGAGGAAGCTCAAATAACTGGGGGATCATGGGTTTCTGGTGTCACTCTTGACAGGGGCTTACTCTGTTCTTGAAGGCCTCCAGTTGCTGAGTGTGCTCTCTGAGCGATGACACTGGTCCCTCTTCCCATCCTTTCCATCTTAACCACCTCAAATTTCCCCTAACACTTTACCGAAACTGCTGCTGCAGCACCTCAGGTCCATCAGGTCTCATCGTACCCAATACAGAGACAGGGAACAAATCATTGCCCTCCTCTACAACACTCTTGGCGGGTCTAAAAACATGCCCCTACTCTACAGAGGAATACCATTTCCTGAGCCAAACACCATCAGTTTGCTCCAAACTGTCACAGGTTGTGTTTGCCAGATGGCTGAGCTCTCTGATGGTGCTCTCTGCTGGGGTCTCCCCAGGAGACAACATCTTTCCTGAACACTCCAGACAGAATAGCTCGCAGAACTGCAGCAGTGCCAGGACAGCAATGTGAAGCAGTATGTCTGTTCAGCACATCTGATTGACTGTAATCCTGTCTACTATACACTTTACTAACATATTTGCCTCTTTTCTTAGTGTCACAACACTACTGGTGCATATGCTGCTTGTGATAAATTACCATTTCCTACCTCTTCTTTTGTAGGAGAGACTAGATTTACTCCACTCCCTGAGTTATACCCACTGAGTTACTCCCCCATCCTGCTTCTGTGCAATTCATTGTTCCTGCTTAAGCGAAGTATCTCATGCTTGTTCTGCTGAGTTATATTTTTCTTCCTTCCTTCTATTCTATGCTATTTCTCTCTATTACACACGATTTTCCTGGTTTCTCAAGCTATTTGTCATTTCCAAACTACCTGCAGATCTTTTGAGCCCAGGAAATTTAACATCCAGCATCAGTACGCTCAATGACCATCTTCTGTAACTTCTCAGCAGTACAGGCTCCAGAACACACTTTCCAGGTTTACTCAGTTCTCCCATTTTGGTGGCAAACCACTGAAAATATTGTGAATTCCATTTCCATTCATCTCTACACCTTTTGTATTGCTGTCTTCATCTAAAACACACTTCTCTGGCTCAGAGAGCTCATTCTGTCTTCACCCAGATGGCCCACATGATCTCAAGGTCCTTCTTCACCTTTTGTAACCTCCACTCCTACGATGGTCCTGTACAGAGATGCTGTGCAGGGAGAGGTAGAACAAAGGAATCACCCTGAGGCCTTCTGGAAACAGTGAATACTCAGGGAAGTCCCATTGTCTTAAAAACTTGACAGTAACTCCAATGCTCCTTGCCTCAGTGCCAACCTCTCCTAGCAGTCTGTGCTTTGCTAGAAATTGTCAGTACTGTTTTTTCCAGTCAGTACTGCCTGAATTTACAGACACACATCACAAACAAAATTCCACCTAAGACAGAGTTTTTGCATTGTATGCCAGGCTATAGGGACAGATATCATCATTATGTATAATAGCACACCCACATCTCTGCAAGGTGCCGTATCAGCTTGTTGTCTCAAGCCAAGCTAACACGGAAAATGGATTTTGAATGAGAAGTAACTCAAGTCAAGCTGCTGCAGCACATGAGCAACACAAGCACACAGCTGACCACACGGGCAGAGCCCAGTTTCCATGAGCTTCAACGTGAAAACTAGCTAAGCATCTGAGAGCATTCAAGGAACTTATTTCAAGGCCAGGGTCTAAAATGAGGGGAAGGAAGATGGGAATATTATTTCAGAAATATTTCCAAAAACAAACTTGCAAAGGTCACCCACTTAACCCTCCATTCAATCCACAGCAAGTCAGCCACTCCCCCCTCCTCCCCAGATGATGCCCACTTTTAACAGACGCAAAAAGCTGAGCTTAAAGAATTAAAATACTAATATTTTTTGTCACAGAGCAATGGTTTCAGTGTGGTTTCACTTGCATCGCCTAGGGTGGTCCAGTGCTTGGCTCAGTTACTGAATGAAAAACATAGCCAAGCATCTCTGGGTGTATGGATCCTTGTGACTAGATCAGCTTCCAAGAGAAGTGCCTGACAGCCAGCTAATGTACAGTACTAATGTACAGTACAGAAATGTACTGCCTTCTGTCCTTTCTGCTGATCTGCTACCTTAAGCACAAAATTATGGAATCCTTTATCAGAACTAAAATTCAAATCCAGATATTTCTCATGCCAGGAAGTGCTGTCACCACTGCAGATGTCATTCTCTCAAAATCATAAGTATTTTAAGCAAAACAGATCAAGATCAACCATAAAAAACTGCAGGTGACATCTGGCTGCATCCTTTAAGCAACAGGTACTGTCCTGAGATGGTTCTTTTTCCAGTCTCTACCCGAGCCAAACCTACATGTTTAAACTCTACATTTCTCGTATCACAGCTGAGTTTTTGTATTGAGATCCACTCTCTTTGCTCCTACACACTGGTACTGTGACAACCTTAAGTATCAAACCAGCTTGGACCAGGAAACCAGTAACTCAGTGGCACTACTGAGACTCACCATATTTCATTTGGCTAAAAGTGCTTGACTATTTTGACTTGACAGTGCTGCAGAATATCATAGGTAAAGCTTTTTGTTATTTAAAATGAATATATGGGGGGAAATATACCCTTCCAGCTGCCTGTCTAGTGCTCTAGCGGTCAACAGGGCAGGTGGTAAACACAAAGCAAAGCACCCATCCTGCTGACCCTTATGCTAAAAGCAAACTCCATTTTGAGCTCATTTTCAAGCCAGCAAGTACTACATCCATAACTTATTTGGCTACACAAAAGTTCACTGAGCTGTGTATTACTGCTCAATATGCCTAATAAACGCCATTATATAGAACACTGCCCTTTTTTTCAATTATTGCGGTGATTGTGAGAAACCACTACCAGAAACATGACCGCAGAAAAAAATGGTATATTGGCATGATTTCTGAAAAGAGTGCAAGTACCCTGTTTAATTGCACATATTCCAGAGGTTATGTACTACCACCTGCATGTGTATAAAAATACATAATAAAAATGCTGAAGAAGAGCTATGATGCATGGGCAATAGCCTTTTCTCATAGCAGTCTTATTTTGATTGATATCAGAACCCTAGATCCGTTGCTGGGAGGGCTTTTAATAACAGTAAAACATACCAACAAATAAAATCAGCTGTTATTATACCCAGTAAATGGCCTCTTCAGCCTGCTACAATGATTACATTCACCCACAATAATAAATAATCATAACAGACACCCAGAGCTGGATCCTGGCACATAAGCTAACCATGCAAAACAGGCTCATAACTAGCTTCAGCAGCTGGCTGAAGGTTTTCCCAGAATAAACTTCACCCTGGAAGTGATGGAAATTCAGAGCTGAAGCCTGCCTCCCACGTTGTAACACGTACAGGCAACAGCGATGAGGACAAGGTAAATTGAGAGTCCTACAGCTTTTGCAATTCACCCTTTAGCCCCAGCAGCAACAGCCTCTGCTACTCAACAGTCAAAGAACCATTCATGATGTTTCTTCACCTCTTTTTCTGTCTGAGGGCTTCTGACCTCATGTATCAAGGGAGAAATTGTTAAACGTGAAGTTAGAGCTACTCTGGAAGTAGGTTTCTCCCAGTGTGTATTGGTACCCTGTTTCTCTTTGCCAAAACCATCCCTGAGAGCTCAGCCTGGGAATGGAAGCATTCATCATAACCACAGTTAAGAACCCCGTCATGGGAAACAACACCTTTGTTTGAGTTCCTTTGTCAGTATTTACTCAGGACAATAACAGGACACGCTGACAAGGCATCACCTTATAATACGTTATTAGTATGTACTTTGTGTTTAAGGATTTCTGTCTCTTTACAGTTCACTTTCTTTCAAAGTGTTTGTTTCTTCCAAATTTTTTGTCAGCAAAGCATTGAACTCCAACACCTTCGCACACGGTTTGAATATCTGAATTCACCGTCCTCACTCTTCCGCCTCGCAGAAGGATTCACTGGAGAATGTCCCAAGTTTTCCATCTGAGGCAGAGCTGGGGATGCTGTTGCGCCGAGCGGACGGGTCTCTGCCTTCGGTGCTCTTCTGCTGCCATCTGCAGGGCCTGGCTCGGCTGCAGCTCTAATTTCACTCATTTCCCCTGGCACTCAGCAGAGCCAGCCCAGGGTACAGACCAACCTGGACTTGAGGCATCTGCCAAAATACGCTGACAGTCGCGCCGTGCATTCCTGATCTGCCACGGTAATAGGGATGCTTTGAACCAGGCACGCAAGGGATTTTGTTTTTAAAGAAAACAGCACACAACAAAAAAACTGTATTTGAAAGTATTCAGTTTTACATTGCACTGGATCAGAACACAAAGACCTTCTGTGGGTCCCTTATCCCACAGCTACTGTGAAAGCAAGTTGTGGGGCAAAAAACAATTGCCAGCTTGGATGCACAGAACCAATCTGCAGGACTCTCTGCCTCTGAAAATTAAAGAGTACTGTGTTACCTAGGAAAGGCTGAATCATTTTATTTACATTAATAATGTTTTCAGCTCCACAAGCTACAATAAAGGCTGGAATAAGATGATAACCAAATTTCGTGCTTCACTGCACAGGCAGATCACCCTTGCAGACAAGGAAGAATTTCTCACACATAGCTCTCTACACTTTATACACTTCACTTGTACAACATTTTAAGGTGTTAATTTTATTTCTTTGCCTTTCCCTGAAGCATCCACTCATATAGAAATTGGAATACCAGATGAGAAAAAACAAGATCTGAGCTAGCAGAGAAAAGGCAAATATAACAAAACTTTCTTCAGTTAAAGGACTTCAAAAGTGCTATAGCTTCTTGCTATAAAATAAGTTGTATATCAAGTTTAGGCCTGTGAGGAACAGATATGCTAGAAAACACTGCTCAAAAAAAGGTGTGCTTTCCTGTCTTGTATCCTACGTCCCTATCCTTTCCCTTGCACAGATCCTTTTCCTAGCCCCAGACTGATGGTGTTATCCTGCACAAGTACCCGTAAAGCCGACTCCATCCTGCCTCTCCTGAGCGTGCATTTGCACACAGAAGGTGGTGAGAGCACAGTCTACTCACCAAGAAAAGCAGCTCCATCAGGAAGACAGGGAGGCAGTTTTTCCAGTTTGCCAGTTACTGACACCTTTTAGTCAGTCATTTAAATACTTTTTTTATTCCAAATGTTGTTGCTTTTTCCACATATAAAGAAAACATGATACTTTATGGTCAACATCCTAAGCTCTGTAGGAATCAGGTGGGGAAGATTTTTGTGGCTAAACTACAGTTTAGTAATTTTACCCAAGCCAGCTTTTGCCAGCCATATCTTTTCAGGGTTATCTGAGACATCATCATTTCCCTGTCTCATTACAAAGAAAAATAACAGACTGCAGATGTTAACATTAAGATGGTTTCTACTGTATTTTTCAGGCAAACCCCAAATAGTTGGCTTTTTTGGCACAGCTTTAAAAAGCAGAGATGAGGGAGATTCTGTCTAAAGAGAAAGCAGCTATAGAAGCCTTTCCTGTGCCCTCAAACAGCAAGTAAACAAAAAAGGCAAAAAGTATACTTTTTCAGAGCATTCTCTCATCACCTTTCTCCAAGGGTGACTAACCTCACCAGTGACAGCATCCATGTCCCTATTAAACAGGTACAAAAAAGTGATTAAAAAAAAATCAAACCTTTTTTATATGAACAAAAAAAGTCAACTGACCTGGTAGAAAGCCTTGGTAGACAGATACTCAAGAGCCAATTTTTAGAAACACTGTTATGGGTTCTGTGTTACACACTTCTGAAAACTCAAATGTACCCTAATGATGCTTACAATGCTCTAGCAGGCATGTGTTGTTCAGCAGAAATCACACGGCAGAGACCACTGCAAGCAGGTTAAGTTGCAGCAGACAGAAGGGGAGTTGAGCTCTCTTTTATTTCCCAGGTTTCTCTCTCTTACAGGGTAAGGAAGGCTCTCCCTGGCTGCTGAAGTACTGGGATGACACAGGGCTCTGGTTGGAGAAAGGAGGAGCGTGAGTTGCAGCATGCCTGATTCCAAATTACCTCAGACTTTTCTGGCCAGCTGCAGGCATGACTCAGCTCCTCACAAAGTAGCTGCCTAGCTGCAGCATATTAATATATAATCAGTGCCAGTTTCAGCTTTCCTCAGTATGCCAGGCTGTTATTTGTGCTGTTCAGTGCCACAAACAGTTGAGTCACTGCTGAAGCAAGGCCAGATACCTCAGAGGGAAATAACATCTGAGTCAGGGTCATGATGGATGTCCAGGGAAGGATCACTTTTCACAAGCACAGTTTTAGAGTTTACTCATGTTTGTGAGTCAGCACCACAGATCAGAAGTACAGAATTGTGAAAGTTTCTGACTGCAAAGAATGTTTTGTGCTTAACAAGTGCTAGTAATAACTTTCTTCAATGTCAAGCATCTAAGCACCTCAAAGTTGTGGGCAAGCACAGATGTGAACACATCTGTGGCAGAATGCTGTGAAAGATGGGAAACATATTCTCCAAGCACAAAGCCCCCAGAAACTAAAAGCAAAACAGAAATGCCACTTGATTTACCTTATCTGCTAGATGCTTATACTGCTTGGGATTAAAATGAAAGATAGCAGATAAACAAATAAGCTGACTGGTTACTGCTTATCATTTAAATCTGTCCTTTAGGGAATGGATCCTGTTGGGCTAGGGCTTGCTTTCATTCCTGATACACTCAGAGTGAGCAGTTTTGCTTCTGCAGTTCTCTTCTGGAGGACAGTAGGAACTGCTATAGACCAAGTGAGATGGGCTGGAGACTTTACATCCTCTGAGACTGAAACCAGATGTCTGCTGCTAAGAAATTACTGCACAGTTTATAGGAAAACATCACTCATACACAGTGGGCCAAAGACCCTACAACAGAGCTTCGCAAATTAGAGAAGTAAACATTAATAAATTACAACTACTGTGACCTAATATTTACTTTGTCCTTGTCTAAACGTTCTCATCTATTACAGCTTTCAGATTATTGAAAGTTTCTTCTGTATATTTAACAGAAGTACCAATGCTTTGGCAGCGAGATCCAGTTGTGGTGCCAGTCAAAGTTTGCACATGCATTATAGTGGCAGCTCTTTTAGTGCAGTACTGATGCCCACAGTGCTGTTTGACCACAGCTGATCAGGTGCTTGATAGCAAGCAACCTCGTTATCCCAGCTCTCTGGTGGTCAGGTTTTTTTTCTTTCACAGATTTGCAGATCTTAATGAACACAAAGCACCAATGCCCCAGCAGACCAGCAGCCCAGAATGCCCTGACTCTCAGTATCTGATATTAACAGACCACTAGAGGCCACACTCAGCTCACTTGGTACCTTTGCACCAACAGAGACAAGACCCTTCCCATTAAAAGTAGGGCTTAGTGACTAGTAGAAGATACAAAGCAGAGGCAGCTCTGGATATTGCAGGATGACACTGATATGCACCTGGATCAGGGGGCTGAGATCTGAGCAAGAGGAAAACCTTTGCTTGCCCTCACTATTACCATCCCACCCCAGGTCGTAGCCTACCCTGCCATCCTGAGAGCTCTTCACTTCCCCTAGCCCAGCAAACCCCACAGGTATTCTGTCATCCCCCATGGCAGCCCACTGCCCATAGCAGGGATCCTGGGACAGCCCTGACCTGAATCCTGCAGGTGAGGTAGATGAGACACTTTCTTTTAGAGGGGAGGCCTGCTAGAATAAAGCAGCAGGGAAGTGTTCTTCAACATTTCCTTCAGATATCAAGTGGTACTTGAATAGGAGCAAGGTTATTGTTCACCATCTTCTCTTGCTTTTTTGGGGGTATCATAGAACAGTTTGAGTTGAAAGGGACCTGTAAAGGCTGTCTAATCCAACCCCCTTCCAACCCTGATGTAAGCAGGGACTTTTTCAACTAGATCAGGGTGCTCAGAGCCCTGTCCAACCTGATCTTTGATGTTTCCAGGAATGGGGCATCTACTACCTCTCTGAGCAGTCTGTTCCAGTGTTTTACCATCCTCACTTTAAAAACTTCTTCCTTACATCTATTCTAAATCAATCCTCCTTTGTTTAAAACTGTTACCCCTTGTCCTGTGCTGACGCCCAGCACGTGCTCTGAGGTGACCTTATTGTAGCCTTTCAGTACCTGAGAGGCCTCACAAAACACCTGGAGAGACGCTTTTTACAAGGGCATGTAGCGATAGGACAATGGCTTTAAACTGAAACACAGTAGGCTTAGATTACATATGAGGAAGAAAATATTTACTATGAGGGTGGAGAGGCACTGGAACATGTTACTCAGAGAAGTTGTAGACCTCCCCATCCCTGGAAGTGTTCAACGGCAGGTTGGATGGGGGTTTGAGCAACGTGGTGTATTGTCCCTGCCCATGGCTGGGGGGTTGGAATGAGGTGAACTTTAAGGCCCCTTCTAACCCAGGCCATGCTATGCTCATTCTATATTACTTGGGTAACAAGAGGGGTGCCAGCACTGTACTACAATCCGTCCCACACAGCCTGCTAAAAAGTTAAAAAAGAGGGAAGAAACATGCCAGGTGCAGAGAAACTACTTATATTTTACTTAGCCTGTGGCCCCACCACCCTAGACATAGCCAGGGGCTTCACCAGCCAGTGGTAAAGTGGTGAGGACAAGACCAAAACAGCAGTGTCAGGGCAGAGCTGGGCCTCTGCAGAGTTGGAGCTGCTGTGATGGTAGAATGGGAGAGCACATCTGCTAACCCAAGAGGACAGCGGGCACAGGTGAGAAAGCCCTGAGGGCCCAAGCACTGACCAGTTATGGAAGAAGCTTTTGGTAGCACGGAGATCCAAAGTCAGGGCACTGTGATTTAGACAGAGCATAACCAGAATGCATTGTCATAGGTTTTTCCTGTCCTTGTATTCCTCCTCAGTCACCCACTATCCATCACTGCTGCAAGTCCACAAGCTGGACCTTTTGGTGAAGTCTTAGATGTCCTCTTTCAGCCTTTTTGAAAAGGACCCAAATCAAAGCCACAAAATGGACAAGGCCATTCTGGTGCGTACCTCCAGGTAGTTCTTTAAATCTCCTGCATCCTTTTCGCAGCCACAGAAGGCTAAAACACAGCCTGGATTTAGATAAGAGAATGCAAAAAAAAAAAAAAAAAATCATCTGCATGACAGGTGCTGACAGAAAAATCATTATTGAAACCTGGTGTCTTTGTGTGACATAATGCTCGTAAGGAAGAGCAAGTGCTGAAGTTAATGGGAGACAATGAATGCAAATGGCACTTAGCATCAGCCATTTCAGCAGGCAACAAGGAAATACTGTTTAATTAAGAAGGTGCTTATTAATCTAAGTTGAAATTTATTATTCAACAATACATCTATGGACTTATGCTGCCAACACACTCTTACATCCTATAGTTGCATTTTGATCCATCTAACAAGCTTCTGAACATACATTGTAAAGTTAATTAAACACCAAGTACACAGTTTCTCATTCTGTTATTTTCTGTAACATTTCAATTAAAGACTGTCTTGAGGATTTTAAAATCCTATGTGAAGAATTCTGAGTTTTGGTTTGATTAATAATTTTTTTTTTTTCATGGAGTATCTTTCAGCATTCAGCCTTTATGTTCATTTAAAAAAATACCCAAGAGTATTCCACAATACTAGATTAAAATATTGTAGAATGTTTTTATTACCAGGGTAAGATACACTATCTGGAAGCTATTGCTATAGATTAAGAGTATTTTTCTCATTAAAAATGTTGGAAGGGTTGAGTTGATTATAAATTACAGACAGCTCAAGCACACCAAGGAAAAATATTAGAGAGGCAAAATATCCACATATCTTTCAGAGATGTTAGAAGAGATCCATGTCTCATGTGTTAAATTACCCACTCCACCTCATAAGTTTAAAAATCCTATGACAGCCTTGATATATCTTATGATAGATATTTGAGGAAAGGGAACAACAGCAGCAAACTCAAATACAGTTTCACAAACCACACTGCAGCAGAGCAATTGTGTGGGGAACAAGCAACACTGCCTACAAAGCTCACAGTGACTTGCTCAAAAGAGCACATGCCATGGCAAGGACACAAAAGAAAAGTTTAAAAATATTAAATATATTGTAAGATGGGAATGAGATAGAAACACAGCTAAGGCCAGGAAAAGAAAAGAAAGGATGTGTTAACAAGACAAAATCCTGTGTGCCTCTACCAGAAAGCCAGGATGGGGTTTTTTTATACTAAACTCTACTTCCAATTACTTTCCAAGAGCACTAAGTCAGTCCACAGCCAGGATCCATAAGACACCTGCTACCCTTTTTGGTATTACCTGTTTTCACTTATTCTCAAGCCTTATCACTGAGGCATAGCTCCCACACTCTTTCCCTCAGGTCGGTACATATTTGGCATTTTACAGAGCAGCCCTGCAAGCTTTTCCATCAGCCTCCAGCCACACAGACCAGATCCACCTGTTGAGGCCATGCGAGGCCTCACTGGTAGCAAGGTAACCAGAAGGGCTACCAGAAAGTACCTGGCCCAAGCCCTAACACCTGCTTGCTCTTCTGCTCTGCAGCAGTGCAACAAATGGACAGGCATCGTATCTCTGCCAGTCTCTACCTAACATATGAGATCTAAAGCCTAGAGCCTGTCTAAATGGCTGCTTAAGGTCACACTGTTCCCTCGATACTCCTTTCCTTCCCACATTCCAAAGCTGAGGGAGTATCTCACTATACATTGTCTCCTGAGCAGGCGCGTTCTGCCAGCATAGTGCCAACCTGAGTCAAGTGCAATCCTCCCTCCTGCTGATCCTCACGTATATTGAGTCAGGGCTGTTATAGTCTCATGACATTTAACTAAGCACTATCTTCCTCCCTGTCTGTCCTCTAACTGGGTAGCAGCAGGTACGACCCAGGAAAGTAGGGGTATTCGGCCTGAATTTAGTAGCCACAAAGTTATGTTTAAAGAATGCTTTGGTCTTGAATTTCTATCACTTTATCCACTCTTCCCCAAAAAGTAAAACCCACAATTACTGCAGCAATGCAGTCTTAAAAATCCTGATTTCTATGGGTTTGGGATTTTTTGGTTCGTTTGTTTTGTTTTGTTTTTTGGGATTTTTTTGCAAGAGCAACTTCACTCTCGTACCATTACCAGGGTGCTGACCTCTTTAGAAGTTTAAGGAAAGAGTAGTTTAGTTCATGGGGGAATCTGACATCATTTCCAGTTCAGTCAAATTTTCCGTGGGACATTTGAGCTGATTACTCAGTCTGTGCTCTACTTCTTGTGATGTTTCTCATTCACAAATTAGGGCTGAAACCTCTCTATATGAGTTCTGTCACCAAATATACTGGGAGGCACACCCTCTAAGGCTTTAAATCTTTAACAAACTAGGTAGGAAACCATGATCTGAATTAGCTAAGAAGGTCTCCTCCTTCCTCCCCCTGAAAAGAAAAAAAAATATTTAGCATGTTTTCTTCTTTCCCTGAAAACAGATTTAGATTTGAAATCAGCTACAACAAACATGTTAACACTGTCCATTTCTGGCACATCCTTTTACTTTGCATGTGATATCCCAGTCCTTCCTCCAAGGCATACTCATAGAAAATATTCTGAAGAACATAAAGTATGCCTTGCTAGCATGTTTAGTGGTATCTTTAGCTGTTACTTGCTCTGACTTCACTGAGAAACCAGAGTGAAAGGGGGAAGTAACAGTTTAGAAAAAACCTCAACCAGCTCATTATTTTTCTTTCATAACCAAAGGAAGTTTCATTCTGTGGCAGAAAGAGGTGTAAGCCTGTTTGCCTTGTAAAGATGCCCTTCACTCCCATGTGCCAGTGGTTGTTCTCTATAGCTCTGGTAAAGCTACACAGACATCAGGAATACGATGGCCGGAAATGATTAAGGTCATCGTTAATGACACATCCCACCCTTCACCCATAGAGCTATGCAAAAGCCTCTAAAACATTAAGGAATGAATTTCTTATTCTTCAAACCAAGAGAACTGAGAAGGCAGAGCTACAATTAGAGAAAGCATAATCTACCAAAAAGCTCACCTTTTCCCTAGCTCCACATTTAAGCCGAAGAACCTGTTCTCTTCTTCCCAGTGACATTTACTTGCTCATTTTCCTTTTTCAGCCATTTATACCCCTTCAAAATGCTCAGGAAAAAATTTTTAATAGCTTCTAGTAAGTCATACTCCCAATAGTAAAACCTTTACATACTGGTGAGTTCAACGTGTCCCCAGCCCAACAACTTTTAACAATGCAGACAGTCTCCTGCTTAAAAGGGCACTGAAAGAAGACATAAAACAGCACACACAGTACCTTAAATGTCTTTTAAGATGAAAAAGCAGTCTTTATGAACAAATGGTCAACCAAACCTCACACAGAATAGGAATGTGCATTTGTTACTTTTATATTTTATCATGTATAGCCAAAGAAATAAAAATATCTTCCCTTTTGGGTAAAAGCTGCAGAAAAGAATCTACCATAGAAAGGCAAAGAGCCTGCATTCATGGATCTGCAGTACTAAGTTCTGATTCTCCTGGGTCTACTCTAGATAAAGAAAACTTGCCCAGGAAACTGCACTTATATTCCAAGTGAAAAAGGAGAAGGAATTTAGTGTTCTGCTTTGAATTTCCACCTAGATCCAAAAACGTTTAACTATCTATTTTACTCTGTGCAAGGCAAGTGCCCAAGTAACTCTATTATCATGGATTGTGGAATTTTGTATCCTACTCCCTGCTAGTTTTGATAGAATCCAAGCTAGATATTTTAACAAAGAGCAAACAATCTGAACAAGATTGAACATTAAATCTCAACCAAGTCAGATTAAAGATTTCCTGTCATCTAAACACATAGTAGAAAGTTCATAAAAGCCATAGAGACAGAGCCATAATTATAGTCAATATTTATTTTTTAAAAATGCCTTCATTTATAGAGCAAGCGCTACACACTTTAGAATGAGGCATGTGTTTCCTAGTAACACTTTCCACTTGCTGCTATCAGGCATCCAGACACATAACACTTATTTGTGACTGAGACTTCTTTGGTTTTATCAGGTTTAACAGCTCTATAATTCATTTTACATTTATACTTTCATTTCTTTTTTACCTGTATGAGTTTTTTTTTAAAAAGCTTCACAAAAAGGAATGTGTCTGTGCATATATATATATATATACACACACAAGTGTTTATAAATACAGAAATGTATACAGGCATGCACCACTCCCCTGTACACATTACTTGTGTGCAATTATACATGTTCTCTGTCTTATAATAAATTTAATGTTGCTGTATTGTCTCTTACACAATCTGAAACTTGGCTGGGAGAAATACTTTTACGACTGTTTATGTTTTTTGCCAAGTTTTCCATTTTATTTGAATGTACAGAACTTCAAAGAGGAACTCCTCCAAACAGATTCTGTTCCTAACAGGTTATTTGAGATGCATGTTAATAAGCTGTTAGTATCATTGATTAAAGCTACTCTACCCAAGCATTATTTACTTGAGCTTCAGGAGCATTTCTGCAAAGTTCTTTGAATCTGGTCTGTGAAAGAGAATTCTACTTTGGGCAGTATTAAATGCTGTCTCTACTAAGATTTCCATTCTTCAAAAATACCAGTAGAATTGCTGTAAAAAAACTCCCATATAGCCTGATTTATTAAACTAATCAGCTCAACTCAGAATTAAATGCACAGTTTTCTTCTCCATAGCCCAGCAGTCACAGAAGACTCCTCTAAGATCTATAAAAAGGATGCTGCTCCTTTGCAGAGAACACATGAAAAGCACCACTGCAGCTCTCTTTCCTCCTTGTCCTCACTCCTTTTTTCTTGTGTGGGTATGTCCTGGCCCCTGCAACGTCTCTCCTCCTCCTGGTCTTTCCAAAACGAGCTTCACCTGTCCTCTTGCACCCCACATTCTTCCTGTTTAGGAAGAATTGCTGCTTCAGTTTCTTTCCCTCCCTGCAAACCTGCTGTCCTCTAACATTGCTCCCCCTCTTTACAAACATCCCCACAGTGGGAAAACATTCCCATCATAGCCTGCCATGCATGTGGCAATTTCTTCCTCTCATTTAGATTCAAAGGCCAAGCACAGCTAAAAACCTGTTCTGTGTGTTAGAAGAGGCTGACTGATCACTTTAAAAACATGATCAGTTGTCAGAAAGTAAAAGACCCCAAATGACTGATTTAAGACTCCTTGTGTCTTCTAGAAAATGGAGATAGTGTCACAGGGCATCCAGGCAAGGCAAGCAGCAGAGTTTAGTAATGACAGAGTCACAGAATATTCTGAGTTGGAGGGATCATCGAGTCCAACTCTTAGACCTGCACAGGACATCCCCAAGAGTCACATCATGAGCATTGAACTGAGTATTCATGAGCCTTTTTTT
>VZTE01003928.1:2175346-2266139 GCA_013397775.1 Eulacestoma nigropectus
CCCGTGGCGTTTAAACTTGGTTTCAGTGGTCTTTTTTTTTTTTTTTTTTTTTTTTAGGAATCCCAATCAGAAAGATGCTGACAAAGAGCAAAGATTTTTCAGAAATATTTTAGTACAAGGCAAGCTAAATAAAGTGGCCACATGATGCCAGCATTGTCTGGGAAATGGGAGAAAATTGCATTCCCAAAGTATATGGATTAGTTTCTTGAAATTTCATTCTAACCATATTTTTTTATGTTTTCTTTAGTGTGCACACATCCACCCTTTCACTTCTCATTTTGATTCAACCTTTTCATCAAGAATTTTCATCAAGGCTTTTTGCAGCCTGCTTGGATCACCCCATGAAGCGCATGAAGCCCTCCACTTTTTATTCTTCCAGTACTACAGAGTTTCAACAAACCTATGCTTAGCCATCTCATGACTCTCACCCCCTTCACAGCTTGTTTCTCCTTTCTGCTTTACATACCAAGCATCAACTCAATCCTTCTGCTTTTACGTACAAGGAAATCCCACAGAATGATGCATTGCCACCTCACTGCTTGGGTTTGCTTTTAGCAGAAGACTGATTGAACATTCAGGTTATTATAATTTTTGATCTGGATTGTGGGAAAGAAGAGAATAAAGATGGGTTTTTTCCTCCAAAACAGAGTCCTCCTACCCACCACTGTTTCTCAGTACAAAATTGTCTTTAAAGAACATCCAAAGTATATTCTTGCTCCCTTCCATGAGACCTTGCTTTCAGCTTTGATGTACACACATTCCCATAATTTTTCCTTAAATGTTGAAAACCTTCAGAAAGAGCACAGAACTAGAATCATAGAATCATTTAGGTTGAAAAAGACCTCTAAACATCACCAAGTCCAACCATTAGCCTAGCAGTGCCAAATCCACCAATATACCATATCCCTAAGTGCCGCATCTACACATCTTTTAAATGCTTCCAGGAATGGTAACTCAACCACTTCCCTGGGCAGTGTGTTCCAGTGGTTGACAACCCTCTTCATTAAGAAATGTTTCCTAATATCCAATCTAAACATCCCATGGTGCAAATTTAGGCCATTCTCTTTCATCCTATCATGTGATACTTGGGAGAAGAGGCCAACCTCTGCCTCGCTATGGTCTCCTTTTAGGTCATTGTAGAGAGAGAGAAGGTCTCCAGTAGCCCACTGGCCGAGCCACACTCTCTGCTTCTAGCAAAGCTAAATCTTACAATAATTTGGTCCCTCTGCTCTAAGACCATAACCTAAAGAATTCTGAAGACATTGTTACACTGTTAAATAGAGGTCTTTTTTTTTTTTTAATAAAACTGAAAGAGACTAAAACTTCTGGTTTTTACAGTGATATCCATCAGATATACACTTTTCTCCCAAAGCTTTTTATTTCTCTGTGTATGTGTCCACACTTTTATAAGAACAATTTCTAGTTGGAAGAGTTCTATCTTACATTTTTTCATGCATTTGAGATACATTGATTGGCAGGCCAGTTGCACACCTTGACCTACCCGAATAAAGTCATTCTAGGGTCTGAAGCTGTAGCTTGAACTCCAGGTAGAACCACACTTGTCTCCCCTCTTTCACCCCTCAACAAGGCCTTGCTTTGCTTGCCTTCACTTCTCACGGTGGTGCACTGAAACAGAGCAGAAGTACACACACACACACACCTGCTCTTCTCAGGAAAAAAAAAAAACTAGCACATCAGAACAGCAGCATTTCAAATCTCACATGTTTTAGAGGAGAAATACGCAACACCCAAGGTCAGGCATACCAGGTACAGATATTTTGCACAAGGATGAAAACTTCCCTTCGAAAATCTCAGCAGAGATTAACTGGAGTTTTTATTCAGCTAGACCTGCCATACAACCCTGGTATTCATCTCTCCTCATACCAAGTAAAATATTTCCAATGGCTCACAGCCATGCTGATCTCAAGGCTCACATCTTGGCACAACAGAAGTTGATCCCTGTTACCTCAGACTCGGGGGAATTGTGTCAATGCAGATTTCAAAAGTGCATTCAAATTCCCTTCACAGCAACAGGAGGATGAGTAAAGATATATTTACCTGTTTCATTTCCTTATTATATCCCCCAGTGCCTTAACAAAAGAGATTATTTCAAAGAGGAAGGTGCTAAAGAGAGCTGGCCAACAGCAGCCTCCAACACTCCCAGCCTCTTAGCCTACCATGCAAGGGCAAATGGCATCTCCTTTGGTGGAAAAGCCAGAGCTTTAACCCAGCTGGATCTCATTCAGTGTTGCCACCAACAGTGACCAGTCGCAACACACTTTGTCCCAGTGCCACAATCTACACTTGCCATACCTTTGAAAATGCAACCACCACGTTATTTTCTATTCCTTCAATTAAAAACATCTATTCTTTCTACACAGTGGGATGAGCCCATATTAGAAGATGATCAATATGAATTCAGATAGAGCTCTTTGTGTAGAGTTTACTCCTTGAGCTGAGCATTCGATGAGGTGGAAGAGCTGGGTTAAGTGACATGAGGCAGGAGAGAGCCAAGCCTGGGTATTGCTCATTATCAGGACCTTTCCCTAGACATCCCACCAGCACAAGTGAGACATAACAGCACAGCTGCTCCTACTCTTTCAGCCAGAGTGGTGAGAACAATAGTGATATCCATGTCCTGACCACCACCCCACAGGTGCCAGCTTGCACCTGGGACTGAATCACAATCCTTGTAGGCTCTGGATGCCACAGTGCCAGACTACTCATTGATCTCAACCTTACACAGTGTTTTGGAAAGCCGCGTCCTTTCCCTGGAGCCCCACCATTTCTCAAAAAAACAGGCTAGCATGCTTAATTTCCACAGTTCTGCGACAGGCAGGTGTACTTTCCAATAGATGAATGGCATCTGCCCTGGAGGCAGATCCCACATCTCCTGGAGACCCCCAATACACCATTATGCCCTAGCCAGGCAATAAAGCCAAAGGACCTTCGTGTTTCTTGGCCACTGCTCATCATTCCTTCGTATCAGAGTATGTCCAACAGCTCTTCCACAAACATTTTTTTAAAAGTTAAAAACACAACTGACATTCAGCTTTCACATACTGAATGCCTTCTGCCCCAGAGGTACATGCTGTGAAACTGGGGCACTTCCAGGGTGATGGGAAAATGACCAGTTTGTTTATGATACAAGAATCCATCATAACTTTATTCACTTCATGATAAATAAGACACATCTGCTATATGACTTACCCAGACATTCTTGGTTCAACATTTAGAGCACTTGAAACAACTTCACCTTTCAAGAAAACTTTTCAAATGTTGTGAAAGGGAGGAGGATGGCTGTTCAAGCAGGTTGGATCACCCTGTTCCACATCAGAAATCTGAAAAAGTGACATAATTGAAGTGTCTGGAGAGTATTACAATCACTTGAGGTTCGTTGTCTAGCACTCAGTACCACATAAAGGAAACTGTCAGTTAAGTAGGGAAAGAAAATGGTTTTGCATCAAAAGGTGCATCAGTATAAAGATCATAATACACAAGTGTCAGCTTCTGCCTTTTATTCAGAGAATGAAGAGAGCAGAGAGTCTATCTTAATGTGAAAATTATATGCTTCTGTCAGAAAGACAGCAAATTTGAAAGTCACAAACCAAAAAATTTTTAATACCAACATTCTTTGCATGAACTGAATTCGGTTACACCTTACAAGATGCATATTTGGTTATTCTAAAAATCCCGAAAATGCAAATTAAGTAGTGCAAGAAATTTCAAGTGCTTTTTGTTCCCGCTTACTAACATCAGTTGTTGAAGCAGATATAGCTCTGTACCTCTGTTTTTCTTTTAATTTACCAATCTATGCCTTTAAAAAAGAGCTAACTGCAGAATTTCCAGTCTTCACTGAATGCTATGTAAAACTCTATAAGCTGACAAAATGCTGATCTTCAGTACAAAGGGGTTCGCTCTTACTTTAAGAAGAGGCAGGGGAAAATAGCAAGCATTTCATTTCACAGCTGAGATCTTTCTCTTATCTGTAAAGCTAAATCATTTAAAATATTCCTATCTTGGCTACAGTATGGCTTTCAGCAGCACTGAAATGGAGGATACTCAGAATGTAGTTGAAGTGTTTTTCTAACAATCATTCTGGTCCAGATAGCTGCATATTGTTATATGCTTAAGGTTATGACAAGTATCTGTCCTCCATTACACACAAGCATTTATTTGATGTGTATCTTTTCATTCAGCTCTGTGTCAGCTGGCTATTTGTTCACACTATGTTGACCCTGAAAGGTAGTTAAGTGTCCCTTACCATATCATGGTATTGCTTCAGTTTCCTGGCAAAGATGCCTGAAAAAATATCTGCCAAAGCAGCTTTGCAGAGTCTCTGTAAACTGCTTCACTTCCATAAGTGACTTGGCTAACCTTTGCTAGTAGAGCCAGAGAATGTAGAGGTCTGTTTGGATTCCAGCCTGAGTTTGTGGCAGAATTCTTTTAGCTTAGAGTGTGTCAGGAGCTGGGACATTTGTTTGTGCATCACTTAGCACAGCAAGGTCCCAGATCTATAGTGTGGAGCAGCAGCAGCATTTAAGAGCAGAGGTTTCCTCTTTATCTGTCCCAGAGCCCACCTGAAGGCACTGCATCCTCTGCAACAGTGCCATGACTGAACCACTTGTGCAGCCCACGGCCAGCCTGCAGCAGAGCCAGGAGCTGAGCCTCCTGTCACTGCCAACCCAGCTCTGAGGGCTGGGGACACAAAGTGAGGGAGAAGGGAAGTGCGAAATATTGCATTGTTTATAGAGGTTACTTGCTGCTTAAAACCTTGACTCATGGGGAGTTCCCCATGCAGGCAGAGAAGACTGCAAAACCACATGATCACATAATATTGTAAAAACCCTAAACAAGTGCATGACAGACATTCTTGAGTGACTCTCAGGAAGTTACTGTGAACACTCCCTCACAAGGAGAGCAGTAACATGCACACCTGCCTTGCTCTGCCTTCCACCCCAGTGTCCATTTACACGGCCACTCCTGGAGAGAGGACACAGTCCAGACAAACTAGTGCAGCTGTTCAGGTGTGCTCACCCTGGCACTGCTGGAGACGGTTGCCCAGAAGAGTTTCCAGTCCTGACCTTCAAGTGAGCTCCTTAGGACCAACTTGCACACGACACATGGATAAAGCAGGTTTAAACAGTACAGCTACAAGAGGCTCCACATTTAAAGGGGTTCCATCTCTCCCAGATGTATCCAGGCCACAAGGTACCAGCACAATTTCTCCCCCTACCATGTGCTAGGTAAAGCAAGCACGCACACAGTGCATCTGCTCTGCCTAGAGCTACCTGTACTGACAAGATCATCTGCCACTGAGAAGGGTGTGTTTTCACTCCAGAACTAAAATCAGATAATATTCTCATCATGGCTGAGCAAGCACACAGATTTGTGTACTTAGGTCCCTCAGTATGTTCACCCAGCACTGAAGCATTTTGATTGTCATGCATTAACACAGGGAATGTGTCTCTAAGGCACTAATGTGTTGACACTGTTCAAGAGAATTAAGAGGTAATATTGATTATTCCTGCCAATTCTTATCATTGGCAGTAAATCCAATCAGATTCAAACTGTGACTTGGATACCCTGAAGCATGACCCATTTATTTCAAGCTCGGATAGAATTTGTTTCTATAAATTATACCTCCACCTTTTTTGTGACTGTGATTGCTGGTATGGCCATGTAGCCAGAGTTGCTGGCCCAGGAGCCCCCAAAAAGAGTAAGATATCCTGAGGCCAGACTACCACAGCATCATATAGGCACACCACTCGCTCGTACACCCTCCTACCCACCAGCCATGCAGCAGGTAAACTGGCCAGTCTCAGACTGAGGCAGCCAGAGGGACTTTGTTCATAGTCAGCAGCAGTGGAGTAGTCCAGGTCATGTAACAAGGATGACACTGTAACCATTTTATGTGGGTGCAAAGCATCTCTTGTTTCTAGAAACAGCCCTGTCTCTACTTGGTTAGGAGCAGTCAAAGGAGACCCCTGAGCCCAGAGAGTCTCAGGCATCCACGTGGCTCATGCCTGTCTGAGATCTGAAAGCCATCCAGAGTGTAGAACCAGCACCCCAGCAGCGCCTTGCTGAAACAACAGTGCCTCCAGGGCCAGTGCCCACTCCTGCAAAGCCAGCCAAGGCATCTCTGCACACACGGCCCCATCATGCCCGTAACTCGGCAGGCTTTGTCCTGCATTAGCTGTATGACACACTAATTCATGAACCATGACCTCTTTCTGAAGAGTATGGTCGTGGATAGGCCTACAATATTTAATTTGGAGTGTCTCCAGACCATCACTGGTGAATTTTTTGTTAAGGAGGTAATTGGTGTCTGTTGGAACAGCAAACCCCCCAGAGCCCCATCAGCACACAGCCAGCAGGCAGCTGCACAGCACCAGGTGGGTATAAAACCAGGCATGACCTGCCAATGCAGCCTTGCAGCCTAGAAAGTCATCCACGTCCTGGGCTTCACCAAAAGTGTCGCCATCAGGTTGAAGCAGGTGGTTCTGCCCTCTATTCCACTCTCATGAGACCCCTCCTGCAGTGCTGCATCCAGCCCCGGGGTCCCCAGCATAAGACAGGTCCAGGGGAGGGTCACAGAGATGATGCAAGGGCTGGAACATCTCCTGTATGAGAGAGTTGGGGTTATTTAGCTTTTAGAGAAGAGAATGTTCCAGGGAGACCTTATATCAACCTTCTGGTACCCAAAAGGGGCCTGAAGAGAAGACAGGAAAGGACTCTTTATCAGGTAGTGTAGTGATAGGATGCAGAGTAACAATTTTAAATTGAAAGACGGAGTTTCAGATTAGATGTTAGGAAGAAATTCCTTACTGTGAGGGTGCTGAGGCACTGGAACTAGTTTCTCAGAAAATTACAGATGCCCCAACCCTGGGAGTGTTCAGGGCCAGGCTAGATGGGCCTTTGAGCAAGCTGGTGTAGTGGAAGGTGTCCCTGTCTATGGCAGAGGGGGTTGGAATAAGATGATCTTTAAGGCCCCTTCCAACCCTAACCGTTCTATTATTCTATGACTTTTCCTCCTTGTGGAGAGCAAAGGAGGAAGCAGAAGTGCTGACTTGGTCAGGAAAAAAACCAACAGAACTGATGTTGGTCACTTCTTGGTCAAAGATGGAATTTTCTTTTGTCATAGTGAAACCAAAGCGTGCCATGTGCGTCAGCCATATCAGGCACACGTGTAGTGAGCCAAACAGCAAATTCTTTCAAAGACCTTCCAGTCCTTCTCCCTTCGCATCCATAAATACACTTTCTCTAAACCAATACATACACTAGCTTCTATGCATGAGATTAGTAAACCATTAAATATTTTTGATTTTAATAAGTAATGAAACAAGTCGTTCTGCACTGAACACAGAATTTCCCAGTAGGGTAGTCCCATTTTCTTCTGGAGTAGTTGCTCCAATTGATATTTTTTTAGTTCAGGATTGAGCCATCACAAATAACAGCCTAGAAATTTGGTCTATCAGTGAGCGGAGCTCCTTCTAAAGCTACATCAAAAGCAAATTTCAGCTGGTGTTTAGAGTACAACTCATTCCTATTGTCACAAGTATTTATCCCTCACATTATCTATCCTGAGAAATATCAAAATCTTAATTACAGCAGATATTTAGGGTTTTTTTAATTGATTAAGTGAAAATTCTAAAGAACAACAATCTATTCTTGCTGGTTTTATGGGTATGGGTTGACATCAGCCTGCAAAAAATTAAGATTTGTGATACTCTCTACACGTGCTGCACAGCAACTGTGTTTGGTGTCTGGAGAAGGCTGGATTCCAGCAAGCTTGCACACCCTTTCACACCAAGGAGGAATGGACAACATCCTTATGCATGCAGCCCACAAAGGCGAAACAGATGTTTAAAATCATGGTGTCATGTCAGAGACATTCCCCACAAGGTGAAGTACGGCCTCAAATCAGGCAGTTAAGCAATGAAAAGCTCCTTTGTGTCAACAGAAAAGGCCCAGATGAACCCTTCTCTTCCCCAGTGACACAGCAGTTCAGGTCTGCCCCAGCAGAGGAAGGAGCTCTGGGTCTCACTGAGTACCTCCACCTCTGTCCCCCCAGTTTCTTTCAGCCTCTCTTCAGGTTCTGTGCAAAGGCCCAGGCCCCAGCAAAACTTGAGTCAAGAGCACTTCACAAAGAATTCACCTGCCCTTCACATCACCCCTATGGAAGTGGCCACATTTAATGGCCAAAATGCTGAAAGCACAAATTTCTTAAAACCAAGCAGTAACATGAAAAAACGCACAGACGTGCTCAGTGCTAAAGCCTGTGAAAGAATCCCGGACAGGGAAATCATTTGCAACTCTATCACAGATACAGACCACTACAAATCACAACAGATATTATAATTCAAAAACAAGTCTATGAACAGACTTAGTTTTCTCCAAAATCTTTCCATGATGATACTTTGGCATTCAGAACCTAATGTCTTTTTTTGGTAGAAGACTTCAAAATATATCTATACTTCAGTATGTCCATCAAGCTGTTGCTTTGAACAGTCACATTCGGAGCACTAGGCTTTGAGCTGCTTCTCTGACATTGTGACAAGGAGGAGGCATGGATAAATTCATGAACTCAAAGTGGGCAGGAAAAAAACGCAGAAATGAGATATCAGGGTTTGCTTCATCAGTCAGTTAAAGAGCTAGACTGTGCTTAATGAAGCGAATTTAGGATAGCATCCCATTTTAAGCAATTATTGAAAATAAGATAAAGTTTCCAATCCTGTGGACATCATAAAGTGGTGTATCCAGCTTGTTCAGATGGCTTTAAAGCTCCAACCAACACAGAGGATTTTCTTGGGCATTTCAAAATGCCTGTAACTCCACCCCTGCACACCATCTCAAACAGATCTGGAATGAACAAAATAGGAGGTAGATAAAAAGGGCGAGAGGGAATCACACCCTCTACTGAGCAGATATGAGCTGAGTGAGGCAGTGCTTACCAGGGATCACCAGCAACCTGCCCCTGGGGTCAGGCACTCCTGGGAGCAGCTCCCTTGCATCTCCCCAGAGCTCAACCTGTGCCCTCCCTCCTGCACCCTGATCACATCAACCTCCCTAGCTTCTCACATGAGCTTCATCAGACTCGTGTAGCTCTCAGCCACCTATTACCAAGATAATTAAATATTATTACATTTAATTAATAAGTTCCCTCAGAAAACACACAGGTATGCACAGGGTTTCTCCTGCAGCCCTGTATAGGTCAACAGATTACTGGTCTGGAGTGATTAGACTTTCAAAACTTGCCGCCTGATGGGCTGTTCCTGGCAGGGCAGGAATAGGCAGCAGTTACGAGAATCCATGTCAGCAAAGCCATTACTTAACCTGGCGCTGCTCACACCCTTGGCTGGCTGCCTCTGAGGTCCCTCCCTTGCCTGCCCTCCAACAACACCACCAAAAGGAAAAGAAAACAAAGAAAAATCCAAGAGGCAGCGGGTAAGAAGGCTTTGTGGCCCTCAAGGTTCACTCACTGACCAAGTAAACACACTGGGAAAGCTCTTTAGAGTAACTGACAGCTGGGGAAATATGAAGGGTCAGAGCATAAGAGAAAAGCTTGAATTAGAGGCACAGTTTCTCACTAAAGGATGTGAACATGGGGGTTGGTGTGTTTTGTGCTTTTTTGAGTTTTTTCCTCTCTTTCCTTCTGTGCAGGGACCCAGCCTTAACCAAACCAAAGCTGGTACAGAGATGTTAAAGCCATGATTCAGAAATACTGGTTTTGAAGTTCTTGGCTCACATAGAGATCTCCTGCGTGACCTTGGGCGAGTCATTTGTCTGTTCTGCATTTCAGTTTCTAATCCGTAAGACAAAGACAATGCCTTACAGGCAGGTTGTGAGGTTATTAGTGACTGCAAATAGCCATGATGATGGGAGGCAGAGAACCAATCAGGCAGATAGAGAGATCCACCTTCTGCAGGATCTTGATCCCTTGGGAATTCTGTCTGAGACCAAATCTCCCACAAGTAAAATGGCCACTGTCTAATTAACACTGATTTCCAGGCATGTTTCAGCCTCTCACACTGAAATTGCATTTGTTATTGAGATATGGCTAAATCAGAATAAGATGGACTGTGGGTTCCTCCCTACACAAAAAGTTTTCCAGCTGCCAGGGAGAGAAAAGTCTCATCCAGCTCTTTGGTCTTCACCTTCCCAAATCCACATGCACTTTTCAGACTTGCCTCTCTCCCTCTCCATTCCCCCTCCTGCTAGAAGGGATACAAACATTCATGATGTCCTTGTTATAAAGGGTGGTTAAATATTAAAATCTGCAGGCTCGTGGGGAAGCAGATGCTCTCCAAGTCATTTTCAGGTTTAATATTCTGTTCAAACCGCACAGCACCATTTAAATAAAAGCACAGACAAATGTCTGTCATCACAATCCTCTTGGGGGTCTCCCATGAGGGCCCCTGCCTTGTCCAGCAATTCCTTGGCCCTCCAGAGTTTGTCTTAGTTGGTTCAGCATAGCTACGGCTCCACAGCCCTCACCCACACCTGGAGTACCATCACGGAGGGAGCCACATAGAGCGTCCCTAATAAGGATGCAGCTGATTTCTGGCCCGACTGTGGGGCTGCCCTTCAGCCCCCAGCACTGCAGCCATGCCCTGCTCCAGGTGTGGGGAGAACACCCTGGCAGAGCTGGCTCCTCTCCACCACCAGTGGACATTCCTCTATTTTATTGAAACAACTGAGAAGTCGTTCTTTCAACAAAGTGTTTTGCTGAGTAAATTCTGACCTGCTCCAGTCAAAAAAAGGGCTCTAGTAATTCGTAGCTGCTCTGTTCCAAACTTTTTCTTTTGTCAGTTCATGCTGTATGATTACTCAATGGGCATGTTTATGATGTTTTACCGAAAGAGTTATAATACATGAAGTAATATATTAGGAAGAATCCAGTAAGTAGTCGTTAATTAATAACTTCAATCCATTGCAGGTCTTTGGACCTTTGTCCCCTTGAGCTGGAACCCTGAAAATAATAATATTTGCTTTCTCTATTTTTGTTCACTTTAGAAAGCATCTCAACTTGTGCTATTTATTTTTAAAAATTAAAAATAAAGTGAGTGGACTCCAATCCTGCAATCTAAAACATACAATGTTCTGTGCTGACAAAGCATCCCATTTGGGAACAAAACCTACTGTAAGTTACTGGATCATGACTAATTTAACATCATTACTTCAATGATGGTGTTGACTGAGGCAAGAAAACATTATGCCAGCTTATAGAAGACAAGTATGTAAGTTAGATGGGATGGCTGAAAATATTCCCAAGTGCAAAAATGTCTTTCAGATTTTGAAATCCTAGCCTTCACTTGACTTTAAATCACTGATCAGCCAGTTGTAAGGCAGAAAGAAAACCCACAGTAGCAATTCATGTTCCCACTCTGAAAGCTTAGCAACTGATCGGACTAACATTGAAATAATGATGATCTCTCCAGAAGCATGAGCACAGAGTGTGAATTGCACTTGCTCTTTCAAGAGAGCTTCATAACATATGTTGTTTGCATTTCTGTGCTGCCTAGAAGACTGCACTAGGAGCCACAACACAGTTGTCTTCCAAATCTTCATATCCTCTTGGACTGCATATTTTAAATTCTTAGGCCAAGCTTTTGGGAACAGCTAATGATTTTGCTGCTCTTCTTACTGTATCTTAGCAGAGCACAAGTTGTAGGACCTGAGTACCAGCTCTCTCAGAAGGGAGCTCTCTCTCTAACTGGAGTAGTAGGAAGACCTAAAATTCCATGGCTAATTTTTGAAGATATGATTCTGAAAGCAGCACAGCATTGTCTTATTTAGGAGCCCAGAAAGTTGTGCATCTCTTTAGCTTCTTTTATTCAAGAAGTCAAAAAAAAGTGAAAATTTGAACATAAACCCGGCGACTTTGGCTTGGCACATTCCTGTAGTGTTTGTCAGCAAGGAGAGGAGGAGTGCAAGAACTGGAACCGGCGCAGCACACAGGAGGTGTTGCAACAAGAAGTGTTTCAGTGCCCCAGGCTTGCCCTCGCTCCCAAACAGCTCCCGTACACACCACGGTGACTCGAGTATCGGTCAGGGGTGGTGCAACCAGCTCCCAGTCTGGGCTCCACGAAGAGGTGAGGAGGGAGGGAGAATAGGAACAAAAGGGGCTCAGGGGGCTCCCAGACACCGTGCTCATGCTGACAGCACTGTCAGGAGCCTGGCAACAGGGGGAACAACTTCCCTTCCAGTGCTGGCACAAGGCACCCTGTCCCCACAGCTGGCCAGCAACATCCATGTATATCCAGACTCTTCTACCACAGCAGTGTTATTCACCAGAGTGGCTTTAACAGGAGAGCTGTAGTTAGTAAACATCCTCTTCCCCTCTTTCACAGCGTTATCTCACCCTGTCAGGTCATGTGTGGGCTCTGCACTGCTACCTGCCATCGCAGGCTAAGAAAGCACAATTCCTCCTCCTGCCCCCATCTCCAGATCGCAGACAGATAAAACGAGCCAACTATGTGTCAGCAATAAATGGAGGTCATTAGGAGCAGCACACCACAAGCAAGTGCAGGGTAACCCTTCAAAGACATGGGAACACCTCAGCAATTTAAACAAGATGCTAAACACAAGGGTGGTGACTTCTCCAGCAACAGACAATACAGGCTAAGGGGAAAAAAAAACAACAACAACAACAACAACAACAACAACAAAACAACCCCAAACCAACAGTTCTGCCACTTGCTGTTGTGTTTACATCTTGGTTTGGATTTCAGGCTGAGATTGTATTCCTAGGATAATGAAAGCCTTAGGCAAGCAAACAGCAGCAGAAGAGATTACACTGAAGAAGGAGGGAAGAGCACTTGGGAAACGGAAAGGAATAGCCACCTTCATAAGCACAAGCACTAAAAAAATGTTCTCCTAAGCTATGTATGGCAAGTCCCGCATGCCAGGGCTACATGCATTTGATAAGAGATGGAAAGCCAAATCAATTCCCTTATGCTCAGACTTAGAGAGACAGAACTTCCTTGTAACTGCAGCCAAGAAGCACACAAGAAACTTGTTTCACACCTGTATTTGGTGTCTAGACCTGAAAGATTTATTTGCAGGTCTGTGGACCTAACAAATCTGCAAAATCAAAGTGGTTTTGAGGGTGAGTCCCAATCATGCTCCTGTCCATAAGTTAACAGGCTGACGAGCTCAGCTCACTATCCAGAGTCACAAACATAAAAATGCTTTGTCTTCCCTAGGTTCCTACCAAGTGCTAACTAAGGCATATTAAGACCACCCCTCTTTTGTAACAAAACCAAGGCCCAGGCTTCAAACACTTATTAAACTGGGCTGTTTTTATCAGAAGGAAATAAAACTATAATTGCTCAGGGAGGGTCATTATGTCTGTCCATCGCTACTACCCATTCAATGGGTACAGGCAAACAGTAGCTGTAGCTTGAATTAATTAACAAATATTCCTTTAGAAGCCACACTGACAAATTCATTTACCTCTTCATGGATGGATTAGAAAAAACAAGGGCATTAAAGAAGCTGCAGCTAAGTAAAACGATTTGCAAAAATCAGGAAAAAATAAATAAAACCTCACTGAAATTTTGCACAGCATCAGCACAAGGAAAGGTACTTGCTTTCTGGAGAACACATATAGAAATGAGGAATAATCACACCTTTTGGGTTAGGTTTTGTCACCATATGCTCTCTTAACCAATAAGAGAATCAGTGTACAAGCACTCTCTTGGCCACAGCCATAGAGGGCAGGGCCCATCAAATCTTTCTGTCTCTGTTCTACCCCTCTAGACAAGAAAATAAAAATGTGACAACATATTTCCAAAGGAGGCACGTCTGAGCCCACGTAACTCTTCTTCACAGGTGACTCTCCCTTTTGCAGTGCATTGATGTAACGATCCACAGTCTCTTCCAATTTCCTCATCCCTACTGCTGCCTCTCCCTCTCAAAGGAGCCCAGATGGACCACTTGGCATCATTCTCCCCCCTTCCTTTAAAGAAGTACTGGTGACTTACCAGCAAAGGGGAATTACACTGGAATAATGGGAAAGAGAGCCTGGAAATACTCAGCCCTGAAGAAAAATCTCATGGCATTAAAGATGGGGCCATTTTGTCTGAGCTGGAGGTGGGTCAGACCCCACAAGCTATATCCTGTGTTGCTGGAGTCAACAAAGCCAAGTCCATTGACTCCAGTAGGCACTGAATCCAGCTCCGATGGAGCATGACCAAAAATTAGCCTGTTTCTCGACATATACTCTTATAATTCAAACAGCACAAGCTTTCAAATCCATGATTAATTATCATTTCTGCCTTCCCCCATCTCTCAGACTTTGAACTAATGGACAGAGTAATTAGCATGGGTTGGGAAGGAGAAATCTACTAGCAGTTATGTGTACCCACAAACACACGTGCTCACGCACATTAAATGAATTGATGGGGCTTAGCACCGTGATGATAAATACTGAGGCAGTCAGCTATGACAAAGCAATTTTTCATGTTATCCTTTAAAAAGAAACAGAACTTACAGGTACTGTGTGTCATATCAGATGTAGAAAACAAAGTTACTCATGACTAAAGTTCTTGTCCACTAACTGGAAAGCAGTAATAGCCAGCCACACCTGAAAACTGGGCTGGAGCATAAGACACATAAAAAATTACCCAGAGGTTCTGGTACACCTCTGGCAAATATCAAAGGTCTTATGATTGTTACTGTTTTTCTTAGCAGTGCCAAGTATCATGCAATTAAGACAATCTGGACTCTCATTAAAACAAAATTAAGTTCCCGGAGCTCAGAAGTGCTTCAAAGCAGGTATCTTTTAAGAATCAAAACCAAAGGCAAGTGAAACCTGAGTTTGTAAAAACATGTATGTTCAGATCAGTTTTAGAAGCTCAACTGCTAATTTGTGTGTGTGTGTCGGTGTTAGAAATACTAGGTTATGGTAGCATTGCGGGATTCACACGGAGCTGATAAAGCTCAGAGCTAAACATGGACATGAATGAGAAAGTGTTTATAGAATCACAGAAGAGTTTGGGTTGGAAGACACCTTGTCATCTCCTCCAAACCCCTTGCAATAAGCAGGGACACCTACCACTGGATCAGGTTGTTCAGAGCCCTTGAATGTTTCCAGGGGTGAGGCATCCTCCACTTCTCAGGGCAACCTGTTCCAGTGTCTCACCACCCTCACTGTAAAAAAACCCTGCCTAACACCAAGGCCTAAATCATTATAGAGTTTATTTTTCTAGCCCATAAGAATTAGCCAAATGCAAGAAAACTGCCCCAAGAAGCATCATACTGGGAGTCCAGATGTGCTCCCATGCTACTGGTTGGACATCCTAGACACTGGTGAAGGAACACTGGAAAAAATAACAAGCCTACAACATACTGATTGCTTAGGAGATGTGAGTCAGCCAGAATGAAAATTGGTGTTAATCAGTATATGCATAGAAACACAAGCCCTAACACAGGACAGCTAAATCCACTCTAGTCTTAGGTTTCGTGCTACGAAGTGCTCCTGCTTGCCCAATACTAAAAAGCTTCAATATTAGTTGGAACAAGCCATTGTGCGCAAGCATTTTCCGGTACTCCTTGTCACAGACAGTCCATTCACTTTTCTAAAACCTCAGCCACGCAGTTTGCAGAAGCAGGACATCTGCCCACACTGTCTCTTTGCTCTCAGCAGTGTGACTCACTGGTGCTGGGGAAGCCAAGGGCTCCCTGGCCACTGCCAGACGGCTGTGTCTTGCCCCATGTGCTGGGTGGGCAGGTCTCTGTCCCCTCATCAGCTCCTCACCACAAGGCTCCCGGCACACCTACCCTCACACAGCCTGGCCCTGGAAACCTTAAATTCAGAGAAGTTCTGGGAACAGAGAAGCAGACAGTCAGAGCTGTGGCTGGCAAAAAGCCAAGGACTCTTTAGTTTTGTTTCCAGGATAGATTTCTTCAGTTCAGCTCAAACATTGACACAGCCATTAAAAGCACAGAAATAGAAACTCCCTCTTGGGTCATCTTGTCCACTCTCCTGGAAGCCAGCTCAGAGAAGGACAGCATGGCCCATCTAGCAGCTGTTGTATTTATTATTTATTTATTTATTTATTTATTAAAAAAGATTCACAGAGAATCAACACACAATGCCAAATTGGCACTGTTAATACTTTCCCTAGTCATTTGTCTAGTCATCTGTGAAAATCCGGACAAAATGGACCTCTTCTCCCTGGACTTTACCCTCCAGGCTATCTTCAATAAACACCTTCCTAAATTAAAACTTTGTTATTTGGGGTACTGAGGGTTACCTGTCTTTGTATGTAATCTTCTAGGCTCCTAAACACATTTCTCTTTCTTGTCAATGCACAGAGCTGCTGCCATCAGCAGCTTTTCATTATCGGGGCCTGTAGAAATACAATAACCCAGATAGGTCAGAAAAATAGATGATGAGGCACCTAAATCCATTTTGTTTAGAATAGTAACCTACCTTGGGAAGAAAAAACAAACAAACAAACACTAAAATATTTGGGGATACAGAACACAAACAGTCATATTTCTGCCTGGGAGATCTCACCTGTGAGAGAGCATCAGCAGTAGCTCTGGTCAGCCTGGACATCTCAGTCCAAGGGACTCTGGGCAGGCAGAGTGCACATCTCTGGGATTTCGGGACACCCAGAGGCTCTGGCAGAGCAGCTCCAACTCCTCCTCTTGCTGCACTGCCAGAGGTCAGGAAACTCAACAGCAGATGCACAAACTTACCACATTTTGGGGAGTCAACAGCAATATGCCCTGTTCTTGCTCCAGAAGACTGCAGATGAGAAGTGTTTTAGGGCTGCAGTTTGGATCTGCCACCCAACTCATTCAGAGCAAAGACAGATGTCACTCCTTGGGGCGACTGCAGCAAAGACACACCGTGAGTTACACACTTCTCCCTGATAAGACTGTTGGGCCCTGTTACCACCATCTCATCAGGAAACAACTCTATGCCAGTGACACAGGGAAGGGCTGAAGGGAGAGATGGGGCATGCAGGAGCCACAGCACCTGCAGGTAGCACAAAACAGAGGGAGAAGAGGACCCTGCACAGCTCTGTCAGGATCAGAGAAGGATTTAGTGTGCGGCTTGCCCACTCTTCAGAGACAGCGCAGAGATCTCAGCCCTGCAGGGTGCAGTCAGCACCAGCAGGACCTCACGCAGCAAGGTGGCAGCATGGGAACCCAACCCCAGGGGACATCTCCCTTCCTTGTGCCCGTGGCTGGCAGGGACACCAGCAGCAATGCCAGCAGCATCTCCTGCCTGGAAGGGTCGGCAGGACAGCCTAGCAGCTTAGCAGGAGTGGGGTTAATTCATCCCTCCCAGCCATGACTGGAGGAGGCAGAAAAAAGCCAAGTGGGATCACTATCCTCACACCGTGTTCATTTTGGACAGCAGTGGCCAAGGATCAGAGTTTGTGTTGTTTGTGTTCATTTCATTTCCCCATAAGGCTGAGACGTCCCAGCACAGGGACAAGTAATGCCAAAATGGGAGGGTGTTTTCCAAGCCTCTAGCCAACTCTCCTCTGGAACAATGACTTATTTGGTGAGGCAACAGCACTGAGCATTTTCCTTGGCTATGCACAGATGGGAAGTGACATCCAGCACCCACACCTCCTCCTGAGGAGCCCAGCTACCCCCAGCCCCTGGCCTGACACAGGGAAGCAGCTCTTTGTGCAACCAAGGACTGGCAGCACCTGCAGTCCACAGTCCTGCCCTCGGTGCTGCCAGTGCCTTCTCCATCCACAGGGATGAACAGCTCAGCATTGCCTGTTGGTCTGAGCTGGATTTAGGATGAGACTCCCCAGGGGTGTCCAAGACAATGCCCAGCCAGAGCTTGTCCACTCCATGCCCAGGGAGAGCACCAGCTGTGTTTTATGCAGCACAAGCTGGAAGAGAACTTCAGCAGTGAACAGCAGCCTTAATTACTCAGCCTGACAAATCCCACACTGGCAAATCCCAGGCTAAGAGAGGTGTGGGGCAATTATTGCCTCCATGGCCCTCAGTAATAAAAGGCACAATGCCTGAAGAGAGGGATTGTGCTAGTAAGATAGGGTTTATGAAAAGATTTTATCATCTTTCCCTGTGAGAAACTGGGTTCAAAATATTGATGTTTTCCAAGCGTCTCTCCAGAATTAAATGAGATCATATTAGTTGTCTCATGTACAGTCACAGGGATGAAAACTGTGCTTCTGAACACACCCAAATTTTGGGAAAGCTTGGGATTCTATGACTCAGTCACATTTTCCAGCCCCCACCCCCTCACTCTGTAATGAAAAAACACCACTTGCAGTTTCTCTGTGGTACAGTGTTTCCTTTACACATCACAGATTAAAATCCACAGGCTGGGAAATACACAGTTAACAACGTCATTCATCCTTGCTGTACTGGCCATAACTTCACACTGGTTTAGTAAATTTAAAGAAACAATGTTTTAAGCCAAACATTGTATAGATTCACAGCAGTTGAACAGTAAATAGTTTCGGACATTTTAATAAGTGCTAAATGAGCGAAAGAAGAGAGTTACAGAGACCAGCACATCAACAGTTTTTTATAAATATCTCTGTCATGTTACCAAAATGACTTCATTGAGGTCTGGGTCACTTTTGTAAAGGAGAAGAAATGGATGGGGATACATTAATTTCCACTGATGACAGCAATAAGCAACACTACAAACTCAAATATAAAATGCTATATTGTGATAAAGGTGGCAAATGAACAGAAAACAAAGAAAAAAAGTCTTCCCCATCTCCTTTATTGTCTGAAGATATCTACAATAAATAGAGCCTGATTATTTTTTTTTTTTTTTTAGATTAACCAGTCATCCAAACAGATCTTGAGCCTCTGTTTATTTCATGGTAGAGACATTTGTGCTGTGGTTTTTACTGCGGGTGGAGCAGTATGCTGACAATCTACCACCACCTTCAAAATTAAAGCCTTACCTAGACTTTGTGAAAGCAAAAGTAAACGTCTGAGTAAATCATTCTGCACATGATATACCAGCACTGTCATCTAAAGCCAAATGAAATTTGGCTTAAGGTTTAATGGTCACTATTGCCCTCATTTCCCCCTTTCTGTTTCCTGGTCTCCACCCTCAAATGCAGACAGTGTGGACTATCCTGAGCTTGTCCTGGATTTGCCAAATTGTATGGTCATGCCAAAGACCACCTTCTTATGTTTATTGTATGTGCCAATGCCAATCACTACATAATAGAGCGAGACTTGTTTCTATGATCCATTATGAGAAAATTTTGCACATTCTTCCATTTTCCTTATCCTGAGCTTACAGACTTATGATCTAATTCTCATCTTATTCTTACTGCATAATGAGTCAGAAACACAAAATATTAGTCAATGTGAAAAATATTTACAGCCTTTGGGCTGCTTATACATTTTTGTTAATGGCACAGTGCCATTTCACATTGTGATCTATTATCTTAATTGCCTGGTATTGCTCCTATTTCCAGATGGAATGCCACTCACGTGAATGAGAGGTGTTCATAAACATGCTGCAAGGCACCACCAGGGTACAGGACACTCACCCATGCACAAACGAGGAGATATCTTTGCAAGAGGGCAAGGCAGATGATCCTGCAGTATATGAGGATCTCACTGATATTCTCTACATGCCAGCATAACTCTTTGCCTGCAGCTAGCCAGTTTATTTTTTAAAGACTGCGGCTGTGCTGTACTGTACACAGTTGCTGCCCATGGAGGTTCTAGTTGAGAGACAAAAAGAGGTATTTTCACACCCACAACCCTTCAAAATTCTTTACAGAGGGGACAAATTGCACAAAATCCTGAAGTGACCAGGAGAAACAGATGTGCAAGATGTGTATGCACCTACCACAGGACAGATGAGAAGAGTTTAAGGAAAAAAGCAGCCATTGAGGAGCACTGGGATGAGGACACCACAGTGCTTGCATACCAGGCACCCAGATCCAAGGCTGATGGGGTTTGTAAGATTCTGGTGCAAACAGAGCTGTGCTAGAGAGGTGCATTTCATGCAGCTGTGCTTGCAAGAGGAGGGGCACCCCAGCCTCCACCCCACACCAGGGACCCAGCAGAGGGAAAGCAGCAGGTGTTAGCTCCTCTCTTCACATCCAGCCTCCCAAGAGATGGTCCTAACACCAGACAACAGGGCTGTGCAGCTGCCCTTCTTCCTCATCCTGTCCTGCCCCAAATCACCTCCTTGCTCCTGCCGCTGTTCCCTGTGGGTGGCAGGAGCTGGAAGCAGTCATCTTCCTGTGGCTCAGACTGGTTAAAGCTCTATGAAGGAAGGGGGCACAGGACTTCCTTCTTTCCCTCTGCCCCCAGAACTAGGTTATACCACATTGGCAGCTAAAGGAGAAAAGCAAAAAAACATGTGGGACCAAAGACACACTCTGGGACTCAGCAATGCTGTCTAAATTCTGGCTGAGACCTTCTGTTTATTTATTTTATCAGATACTTTAGTTGTCTTTGGTTTCCCTTGTGTATCACTCTAACCTATATCTATAACACTCTAGCTTGCATTATTCAGAGTCACAGGCCTGATCATATATTGGTTAAGCTCTTCGTTATTTATACCTGAGTGCAATAACATTTTTTGTTGTTGGTTGAACTGTAAACGCTCTCCACTGAACCGTGACAAAGGGGAAACTACAGCTTTGCAAAAGGAAGTGTCACAGAAACCAACAAACCAACCAAAGTGATCCTGCCCATTGCAACAGCCCCTCTAACCCCTGAGCTGGAGCAGGAGGTCCCGTTTAGGAGGCCGTAGGGGAACTGGATTCTGTTGCAATCCCCAGCATCTATCCCAAAATGGGAGCCTGTGGGCAGCCTGCCTGTTCTAAGCCCAAACACGTTGGTGTTTCCAGAGCTGGAGCTGAGGCCCAGACTTGAGAGATGACCCAGTTTTGCAGAGGCACCGAAACCTGTAGGGCAGCGACACAGATCTCTGAGGGCACGTGTGAGTACCTGCCCACAGCTCTTTCACCCCGTCGGGGTGCTGGGCTGAGGAAAAAGAAAAATGATACCATCATCTGGAAAATACCCACTACCCACCCCGTGAAAGCTCCAGTTCATGCATTTCAGTTACCACCAGGTGTTGAAGTACACGTCTGCTGCTCCGTTAGGAAATTATACCCCTGCAAGCTGGAAGGCCAGGGGGAAGTGCCTGAAGTTATATATGACTCTTAAGACAACAGGGTTTCCAAACTGCTTGCCAGCACGTGGGCATTATTCACCATCTCAGGGGAGCTGGTGGTGATGTTAACCCCAAATGTGACAAGCTTGGAGGGCAAGGCTCACAGTAAGCAGCGTGGGAGCACCAGCAGTGGTGCCATGCCAGGAGGAAGGGCACGTGTGAGTTTGAGAAGGCTGGGTCCAGTCCTCCCCAGTGGCACAGGAACTGGGAGCATGGTGCTTCGAGCGCATCGCCAGGTGGGTTTTCCTTAACAATGCACATTGTCTCATCTCACCACCTTTCACACTGCTGGCAGGTTTACCACTGAATGCGCCTGTCACAAAGCATAACTCTCCCTTTTCCCTCTGAAACATACCCAAGGAGTGTAAAAGTGACTTGTCAGACAAGCAGATACCATCAGAGCCTACCAGAACATTCAAACACAGCTTTGATCAAGCTGTTCCTGTCTCTTACCTCAGCATATGTCATGCAGGGAGGTTTGCTGCAGGCCAGCTGTCAGGACTGACAGAAAAGCAGGACACACACTGCTCCAACTGCAGCTAAGCTGGGAGCAGAGCGTGTCTCCTTCACCCTGCCAATACATAAATCCATGGAGCCAGCTCCTAACCCCCTGAGACCAATGTGCTCCAGATGAATTTCTGGCAAACTTGGATTTGGGTTTAAAAGCAGATCTTTCTGACTGAACTAGATTGCCATTTACCTGGCACTTAAAGGCTGGGAATTGGGATTGAAAAGCTGAGAGAATTGGGGTTGTTGAGCCTGAAGAAGACTCCAGAGTGACCTTAATGCAGCCTTCCAGTACCGAAGGGGGCCCAGAAGAGAGATGGAGAGGGACTTTTACAGGGGCATGTAATGGTAGGACAAGGGGCAATGACTTCAAACTGAAAGAGGGTAAATTTAGATTGGATATCAGGAAGAAATTCTTTTCTATGTAAGTGGTGAGACACTAGAACTGGTTGCCCAGAGGGGTTATGGATGCCCGTTCCTGGAAGTGTTCAAGGCCAGGCTGGATGGGGCTTTGAGCAACCTGGTCTAGTGGAAGATGTCCCTGCCCATGGCAGGGGGGTTGGATTTAGATCATCTTTAAGGTCTGTTCCAACCCAAACCATTCTGCCAGATAGCAGAGACAAGTGGTTGGGCTTATTAATACCTCACTCTATGTGTACTTTAGTCCAAAAAATGCATTGCACAATGTCTCAGTAGGAAAAAAGGTGAGAAGCCATGGCTAAAGCCACAGCAAAATAAGGGTAGCTTTTATACTCACTGTCTGTGTTTGCCACAAAGGTAGAAAAGCCTTGGCAAGTCCATGAAAACAGTTATAAATAGAAACTTGCTTCACCTGTTAACAGTGGGAAGCAAAAAGGAAGGCTGAACGTTTTACAGGAGTTGGAATTAGCTGAAGTCGAGAGCCAGCAGGTCCCAACCTGACCAGATCAGCCCTGCCAGAACCGTGCTGAGGTCCCCTCTGAGGGCAGCAGAGGATGGTTGCTCTCTCATTTGCCCTTCTCTGGTCACTGGCCGCAAGTCACTGTGGGTACACAGGCAGGCAGGCTGACTCGGGGTAAATCAGCCTGTGCAGGGCTTACAGGAGAGCACATGCTGCAGTCCCGTCTCCTGGAGCAGCCCTTGGCCCAGGCCTCCGGAGCAGCCCAAACATGGACCAGACCTGCACCCACCCTCACCACATGGCGTGACTGGCAGCACAAAAATATCCCAGGTGGGAGCAGACCTTTGGCTTTTATGCCCTCCTGAACCAGGGAGACAGGAGCTAATGGGTCATGAAGTGACAGTGACAGTACTTTGCTAAACATTATTTCACTGAGATTTCCAGTGCTCGCAATGGAGCTCATTGTTCCCTACATGCAGCTCTGCTGGTTAAACCACAGAAGGCTTCACCAAGCTAGTTTCTGATGCCCTTTCTTTTTTTGCTCCCTGCCTCAAGTGCTCAAGAAGTGTTAGTTCACACACACCCAGATTGTTACACAACAGCTGTGTTGTTTCAAAAGCAATCAAAACAGTGAAATCCATTTGATGCGATTATAGGTGGACGTTGAGAGATTAGATGATCTTGTGATGAGCAGCAGAAATAGGTCTGTGTCAAACTGAAATCCCCAGAGTGTTATTATAACCTTCTCTGCAATGTTTGCTTTGTGATTTAACTTCCAGATCAGAGTGTAAAACTCCCGTAAAGGCATAACACAACCTAAACCTGATAATTGCATTTTATTTTCAGAATGACAGTGGTGGAGAGCAGGCTGCCTTAACCGAGCCAATTATGAGAAAGGCCAGACAGAGCAAGATATCAAAAAGAATAATTTCTTAGGAAAGATCTCTCTGGAGGAAAGGGACACGTTTTCTCATCCTGAATCCTAATTCAAGGAAGAGGTAGGGGGATTTTGAAGGCGAGCTGACACGAGAAGCTCACCCCAGGCAGAAGAACCTCGACATGGGTCTAGAGGGGCACCAGGCAAAGTCATGCTTCAGAATAGCAGCAACATCCTGCCGCAGCAGGTGTTCAGGATTTGTTTCTTTAAGCTGCATAACTCTCCAGACACTCTGTTTTAAGCTTAGATTCCCTCCTTTCTGACAAAGAGCTGAACAGGAGCTCAGACCTCCCTCAGTCACATGGATTTTTGTGTGGAAAATACCCTAGGCAGCATGCCTGGGAGAGGGGTGATACTGCCAATGCTGCCCAGGGTGGCTGAAAGCAAAGCTGCCGCAGGAGACCACATCTTCCTGACAGGTGAAAAGCCACAGTTTAAGAATTGCTGATGTGTGCTCCAAGTGGAATGGCTCAGCCATGCTCACCTGAAGAGCTGCTTCTAGGAGACATGCATGGTTTTCCACCTTATTTCCACACAAAAATCAGGTGGAGAAATGGATCTGGTTCTAATGTCGAATTGTAGGGGCTGAATGTAATTCTTCTGCTAACAACAGTTGTAACCAGGGGTAGCTGTGGCTATAAATCAAGGCTGATCTTTTATTTTAATGTACCAGTTTAGCTGGGGTGAAAACTGCTTTTCTCCCCCTCCACCCACCATTCACCAGGCTGAGCTCCCATGATCCAGTTCAAATGCATGCAGACACTGTGGAGGGAGCTGTCAGCTAGCAAAGCCTAGCGAGTAACTTCTCTGGGGAAATGGCTGCCACCTCAACATCTTCAGGATAGAGTTCATTCACAGATGTAGATAGATTATAAAGGCAAGTTACTCCTCCGTACCTCAGCAGGCTGTATTGCACAGAACAGAAGAAACATACTAAAATAAGGAAATGCTTTCTGGTAGATGACACATCTACAGCTGGGCAGAAGCACAGTCATCCACGCTTGACCATATGGGCCCATACAGGGTCACTGAGGAGATTATCCTACATTCACTGCCTTGTCTCCAAACAGAAGTGAGCAAAATGCCAGTCTGTGCCTCTGATTCACATGGTTGACTGAGGCCAATTCCTGCCAGCTTCCTCATGATACAGCTTACTGCTATTCCAGAAGAGAAAGGAGACTAACACAAAGAGGCAATGATATAGCCTCTGGAGGCTTCCAGATTGCTTTAAGTCATAATTCTGTCTCAGTACTGTAATTGAGATATAAGTAATCTCCTTGTTTCCACTTCAGCGACTTTCAACCTCACCAATGTGGGAACAGAATCTTATATCTCTCAGGTACCCCAGAAAGAAAGTTATTGCACCAGAAAGCAAAGATGATTTTAAAAACGGTTTCCACATCAGTTCAAATGATAATGCAGTCATGCAGGTGTTGTATAACTGATACTATATTCCGAGTAGTTTACTCCTTGAAAGTGAAGTGTAAACATTTCAAGCATACCTACTTATAAGAAATGTGCTTACAAAGCATGATTACTTCCTACGAGAAAAAAAACCCCCAACACTCTCCTCTTTAAATGGGCAAACAATACATTTCCTCTTCCCATACCACAGTAAAGACTTACACATGCACTTCACGTACACAGACATAAACATTCACATGTGTAAGATCCACCACAATCTAAAAAGGAAAGTGCCATGAAAGGACCTTGTAGTAATTGGGTAGCACATCTTGATGTAAATGAGCGTATCTCAGAAAAGCTGCAGGCCTTGTAGTCTTGTTTTGCACTGCTAACCACATGCAGACACACACACAGAGCAAACTACTTTCATGTTAGCTCAGTTCTCCTTCCACAAAGCTTGGTGGTAAAGTTCTGCCTGACATCCATCAAAGAGAGGGACTGATGAGGTGAGAGCTGATGAAAGTTTTGAATAGCCAAGGAAACTGATGATTCGAAGAACTTCATTTCCCCCATCTTAAATGTTTGTTTCCCTGGGAATTCATCAGAGGAGCTATTCTGAGAAAAAACTCCTTTTTCCGCCTTGCCATACCCTGTCCTCAGGACAAAAGGATTTGTCTAGCATGTAACCACCAATCTCAATTCTCAGTGTGGGCAACAAGAAGGGATAT
Source organism: Eulacestoma nigropectus (assembly GCA_013397775.1). NCBI lineage: Eukaryota > Metazoa > Chordata > Aves > Passeriformes > Eulacestoma > Eulacestoma nigropectus. Next base: position 2,200,975 of record VZTE01003928.1, read on the forward strand.
GCATCTTTGGATCAGTCTTTGTCTCAGCCCAAAGTAAATATGTAATATATCTGGATGAGTTACCCCCCCAAAATTCATGTTTCTCTCTGCTGATGGTAGAAGGAGGCTACCACAGTGAGCTTCCACATTGACCTTGGAACTGGACCATGCCTTACCCAAGGCTGAGGGCAGGAAGGAAGCACTGCTCACCTGGCTTGTAGGAAAATTCCGGTTCAGCTCTAAATCCAGAGGTTAAACCTGAGGACACAAACAGGGTGCACCATCCCTCCACCAGAGCACTGAACAGTTTCTTACTTCACCATACATCCTGCACTATCTATCCATCTGTTGTGGGGAGAAGAAAGGGCTTCCTCCGTGGGTCCTACATCCCTGTTGCACCAGAGCATGGGTTTAATAATAAGGGAAATGTGAATGGTGACCTAATTGCCTTTCCAGTTCCTTTGGACATGCTAGTTCAGGGTTATCTGAGGGCATGTCTTGTTTATTATTAAGAATTTTCTTCCTCTGCTGCACAATCTTTTCAATAACTTGGTACATTCCATTTTAAAAAGGATTTAGGTCCTTGCCCCCATTACACTGCTTGAGAGACTGATCCAGAACTTTCATCTTTGAATGGTTTTACTAATTTCAAGCCTGAACTCCCTTGTGACCAATTTCTGGCCAGTTGGGTTGGAGCCAGTAGTGTCACTTAACTCAAATGCTTCTTCTCTCTCTGCGCTTTTTCCCTCTCTCCGTGTTCCCAAAAACATATTTATAAGGAGACATCATTAATGTCACCTGTTTCAGAAGCCAGCTTCTTCTCATGGTTCCTGCAAAGGAAGATATGACATTCTTCTCAGTGTAACCATTTAATTAGTCAATCCTGCTGGAGCACGGGTAACCAAAGCTATACAAATAATTCATGGAAGAATGCCAATATAAATGTACCAATACTTCCCTGTCTGTATTCAGAAAAAAACCCTCACCTGGTGATCAAGTTTCTCATTGTCATTGAATTGGAAAAAAAAGCCACAGTGGTTGTTACAGCACCCTCTCACTGATCAACAAAGCTAAGCCTCTGTCTACAGCTTGTCCCTTCACAATAGCAGCTGTTGTGAGAGGCGAGCAGGACCCAAAGCAGTGTCAGTGCTGAGCACTAATTGCAGAGCAGGAACAAAACACAGCTTCAAGGCTGGCAAGGTTGGGCACTGGAGGCGATGTCCCCATTAGCTCCTGGGAGTGGTGCCGCGAGCTCCTTGGCTCCAGAGGCACAGCTCTCTCTGCCAGCCCCACTCTCACTCACCATTTCCCAGCCTGGTTTTCCCTCTCTAAAGAGACATGGCCATAGATGAACCAATCCTCTTGGCTCCCCAGGTGGATGCCAAGGAAGTGCCAGGGGCAGAAGCAAGTGCTCCAGCCATGATATCAGGCTGACAGGACCTCATGCTGATTCTCTCACCCTTCCCATGTGTTTCCCCAGAGAAAAGGATGAAGTTAGCACATGTAGGGATAAATTAAATAAACGCACATTTGTAATAGACCCTCACTTCCCCCTTGTTTCCTCTTTCTTTGCAAGCCAGTGGGATTCAGCCCACAGCACCTTGTTAGTTTTACACATTGAGAAGCCCTTCTCTCTGCTGAGATGAACAAGGAAAGTGCAGGGCACGGCTCAGCCTTTCCAGCATGCCTGCTCCTCCTGCCATGATGGAGGCACTGCAGTGCCCAGAGCAGCACATCTCCTGCCCCCAGCCCCAGCAGAAATGCTCCAGGCTACCTAGAAGGAGCATATGGTTATATGGTCCAAAAGCAGTTGCCCTCTTGGGACTTAAATTTAGCCTGAGAACAAACAGTACTTTTGGCTTATGGCCTGGATTCTCATCAGAAGAAAGGAAAAAGTTGGTCTGAGAGGCCTTTTCAACTCTTTTCCCTAAAACCATCTGATTTTACTCCTCCTCATGGAAAACATTTGTGGTTTTATGCTGAGGAGTTCATTCACCAGTTCTCCACAATACAAAAAAACCCAGGTTTTTTTAAAAGGGGACAGAAGTGTGAAAAATGAAAATATTTAACTCCAGCTATAATTGCTGGAGTTTTGCAATGTCATTCGTTTTCCTAAGTAATATCCAAATATTCTTTCTTGCTGTGCTCCAGCTAATATCCACTTGAGCTTTCATATGAGAAAAATAAAATAGATGTGAATTATTCAAATCTGAAAAAACCAAATCAACCACTATACAAACTTAATGGTGCATACTGGCAATCTCATACAAAAGTATCTAACCTATGTCATTATCCTCTGTTAAAAGGTAGTGGGGTGGGGGGAAAGAACCACTATGAGATTATTCATAGAGCTGGGTATCTCACAGGAGGTTAGATGAGCCCACAGCCTCAGCATCAGCGGTGTTAACACATCAGCGGGGTTATTGTTCCGCTGGGGAAAGACTCTTTGTCTGATCCTTGGCTAGATTAGTGCTACTCTGTGTACATCAAAGGGATTATACCCGATAGGCAATGCTAGTGATCCCAGCTCCCTCAACCTTTTCTAGTTTACCAGAAAACAAATGTATTTAAAGCAAACTGCTATCCTTGTTCAATCCTGTTCTGTTTCACACCACACCAGTCCTAATTCCATTAATTAAGGCAGAGACTGCTGGACAAGGTGGCCTTTGATATACATCCCAACAACCAGGACAATCACCTTTCAGAGGGAAAAGGCAAGAAAGATTTGCAATCCAATGGTGCTGTGAAAAAACTCGCAACTCTTGATACATAAAATTGACACATTTCATACCCACCACTGGTGGACCACAACTGGTGACAGCGCTCTGAGCCCTAGTGATGCCTTGGTAGCTGGGACGTGGTGGTAGGCAGGACTTGCAGTGGCATCCACATCAGGGAAAAGCCTGTTAACATAACATTGTGTGCAGCCTTAGTCATTCAGTAAAAGCTTTGAATTAAAGCATGTGGGTTGTCTCCCTCAGCAACGTGCTCAAAAGAATGAGTGAACCTGGGGCACAAGAAAAGTTTTTTTTATCAAAAACTTAAAACTTTCTGTCTCCTAACAAGAGAAATGACAATAGCCCTGTGGATATTTTCTGGAAACCAGGAAATGAAGAGGCAAAGCTCTGTTTCCTTGCTGACAGCATTTTGTTGAACTATTTCACTGCATCCAGCAGCAAAATTCATGCAGTGCTGCAGAGCCTGTGGTGTAGGTAACTGCTGGCTGAGTACTGTAGCCTTACTGATATGGTTAAACTACAGCTGGTGTGGTGATAAAGGTCCCATGGCATGAGCCCTGGACACCCACGCTGAGTGACAAAGCTACATGAAACACACCTTCTGGTTCTTTTTGCTAAATTAACATGACAGGCTCCCAAACCACTGGCATCCTTAAGAAAATCCTTTAAAAGTTCTGATGGAGTTCAGTACACAGTTCAGTTCTGTTGTATAAAGCAATGCACTAGACACTTTTGAAATTAATTAATGAAAAGACTGAAAGGAACTATTTTGCAAATATTTTGCTATCTGTAGTTCATTTGCAGGACAGTCCTGATTTCCAAGAATGTGTCAGTCATTCAGTTTATTCTGCCATAGGGATGTTGAAACAGCTTGGAGCTCTACAGTTGTTTGAAAACACTTTTGTTCAACAGCTTATAAATCATTAAAATTGTTTTGTAATGCCAGCATTATTTCTGCCGCTCTGACTGAGGCATTCTGAAAGGAAAAGTATGAATAACGATCAATAAATAACAGCAGAGTGACAATGGAAATAAATGCTTGAAACCACACACAGATTCAGGCATTTGTCTGAATGAGGGACAGGTTGCTGAATACACAGGCAAGCAAAACCCAGGCCGTCTAGAGCAACAACCTCTCCCTCTAAGCCTGGCCTCTTCTGCGTCCCTGCCTCTTCCCAGCAGCGCATGGGGACACCGCGGCTGACTCCCTGATGATTGTTCAGTGCCATCTTATCAGTCCAACAGCAGGTACTTTGCTATGGAAACACTTTCAGGGCTAAACATCACCTCATACATATGCAAAGTGACATGGTCAAATAAGCACACGAGGGCTGGGCAGCAAGGAAACTTCAAAGGCTTGCCTGCCTGACAGCTTCTGGGCACTTCATGAAGTGGTGGAGCAAGGTTTGGGTTTGCCCAAGGCCAGTATCTGTATCTAGCTGGTCACTAGAAGCTCCATCCCTCTCCATCCACCTGACACACACAGGTAGCCATGAAGTTGGATGCTGGCACTTTCTGCAGCACAGAGGGGAGCCAACCCATGAGGTTGCCACATCTCCCCCCTCTGAAACCCAGGTGGTGGCCACATCCAGTTATTTCTTTAACACCTCCAAGGATGGTAACTCCACCCCCTTCCTAGGCAGAACGTTCCAATGCTTGACAACCCTCTCCACCAAGAAATACTTCCTGGTGTCCAACCCAAACCTCTGCTGGTGCAGCTTGAGGCTGTCCTCTTGTCCTGCCACTAGTTGCCTGGAAGAGATTGACCCCCACCTGGCTGCAATCTCCTTTCAGGTGGTTATAGAGACTGATAAGGTCTCCCCCAAGCCTCCTTTTCTCCAGGCTAAACAACCCCAGCTCCCTCAGCCACTCCTCATAAGACTTACTCTCTAAACCCTTGACCAGCCTCTCTCTGGCACAGGAGCCAGCTCAGCTGGCACCTGCTCTGTCCCAGCCCCAGCACAGCAAACCACTAAACACAGAGCTGTAGGAAACCGGGTTTCACCCACTCTGGAAATGAATTAGAGAGAAGCACGTCACGACCCAGCTGCAGGCCCACGGTGGGTGTCTGCCTGTGCAGCAGCACGGGCCAGCAGCAGGAACTGCTGAGAGGAGGCACCACCTGAGTTCCCACTGCGACAGAGGGCAGGTCTGCTGTGTGGGCAGGGCACCCGGGTGCCCACTGCTGCTGACCAAACACTAGGGTGAGAGGGGTGCCCTTATTGAACAGCCACTTCAGTCTGCTGCTCTTCAGGCCCATCAGACACAGAGCCAGACCAGAGAATATGAGGCCAAGGTGAGCACTCCTGCCAAGAGACAACCCTGCACAGAGGAAAATTTGGTAAATGTTTTGGAGGCAGTTCAGTGACTGCCACACGCAGTACAACACTGCATTGAGCCGTCTGCAAAAAAAACCCTAATTACTGGTTAAGACCTCCTGGGAGATGCCTAGAGTAGCAGAGAGGGCCATTTCCCAGAAATTTTTATAGACTTGAGTGACTTTGGCAGCGGAACACAGATACCATGGAGGTGCAACGAGTTATAAAATAGAGCAGGAAAATATCTGTTCTGCAGGAGCTTTTTTGGTACTAGGGGTTAGAGGGCTACAGCCCAGTGATGGCTGAGCTTCTGCTTCCACCTCTGGGAGCAAAGACATCTAACAGGGAGGGCCAAAATTATAACCAAGACTGTGGAAGGACCTGAACATGCTCCTGAGCATGTCAAATCTGTGGGCTATCCTCCTACCTTGCAGGGAACCAGTAAGTTTTCAGATCACTTTTCCCTGAAGAGTATTAATTCTGAACATATCATGGCTACCACCAGGACCCTAAGAGGTATGTAAGGGCCATAATCATGGAGCGGATATGGCTGTCAGAGCCTACCTCAGACTAAAATCATCCCACATTATGGCCAGAAGCTGCAGCACAAAGGTCTGTCCAATGCAAGAACCACATGGTTCCTCTCCTCCACATCGACTCTCTAGAAAAATAATGGCTGGAAACTATATCCAAATGTATTTGGAAAGTCAGGCAAAAGAAATTGCATCCAGTGTTGAGCCTTAAAAAAAAAAATCACAGAAGCAAACTTTCCTGATAAATTAACATCTATGGTAAATCCACATCGTTTCTATGCTTTTTCACACCTGTGCTAAGGTTTGCATTGCAATAAAAGACAGTGTTTTGTGTTAATGCAGGACAGCTCTCACCTTCTTCCATGTAAAGCTAAGAGAGCTCCATTCCTTTGCAGTCAGCCAGTTAATGAAAACAGAAGTAATTAGGAGCAGGAGGGAGAAACAAGATCCAGTAGGTATCTCAAGCAAGCAGTTTTTGTCAACTCAGTGTGAAGCTGAATTATGTCCTCCATTTTGACTGATAAATGCTTTCCATTCTCTGAAATTTTTCATTTTCCATTTTCAGAGGCTATAGATTTCCATCTCCTACCCTAGCAACCGTTTCAGTGGTTTATGATTTTTCCAGTCCCTTCTGATTTGCTCAGAAAATACAGATAGGCCAGCTGTAATAAACCGCCACAGGATGTGCAAAATCTTCACAAGAAATAAACATCTACAGCCTCTTCTTGAACCCACAAATGACAAAATCTCAATGAAACATTAAACAGAAAGCAATCTGCCATGCGTGGGTGAGATCTGATCTCAAATCTAAACATGAGTGCTGTTTAGTAGAACATCACTTGGCCTCTTCTAGGGATAAAATGTCACTCAGAGATACAGCATTGTTTTGAGATGACTGAAGCCTTCAAAGGATGAAGTCTTGCCTCTCCAAACAAAGTTACGATGAACCAAGAGTATAAATTGTGTACTCTTTTTTTAAAGAAGGGTTCATGGGCTTTGCTTGTCAGAACTTACTCATCATCATTTCTATATTCCCAAAAAGACACACTGGAGCCATATTCATCAGCTCATTACATGTACTCCCTGAAACACCCCTAAGGCAGCCATCTCCTCTGGCCACTCTCCTGGGAGTTGCCCACTTCATTTTTCAGCAGAACCCATCCTGACCTGTCACTCTGATGTCCAGCAGACTCCTCATTATACAAATTATCTGTCATTACCAAGCAGATACAAAGCTCCAGACAAATGTTAATAAAAGGCTACATGAAAGAAGCAAAACACTCCAAATGGATCAACAGGGCACTGTTCTCCACCTTTTTGCCACATTCGTGCCAGTGCAAAATGATCAGATGGTATTTTACATGCACAACACTTTAAACGACTTTTTGAGTCTTTTTTTTTTTTAATCAGCAACACAGAAAAGCACCGCTGTGATTCGGATGTAAGGGAAGTTGGGAAACATTACTAGTGGCTTTGATTTAAGAAGTTTTAAACTCATAAGGCTTCGCCACCTGAAGGAAAGTGAGACTCACCCAAAACTGCCATGCACCACGTTTTCCAATAGTACAACCCGTAACACATCCAAGCTGAAATGCCTGTAGGAAATGCAGTCAGTTCTGGTTAAAGAAAAGAAAAGAACCAAATTATCTGTTCTGCTGACCTATTTAAATTGAACCCAACAGATGAGCTGATCCTCAACAGACACTCCTCTGCCAGAAGTCGCCTCGGCATCTTCCAAGGTGTTGCCAGCCTGGCCATGGCAAAAGCAATCACTGTGGCATTACAAATGACAATCAGACATGCCTAAAATCCTCCAAGTTTCTGCGTCTTGCCATGTTTTTGTCGTGCTAAGATGTTTTAGGATCCAATGCTTCACCAAGCTTCCAGGAAGCAATGCAATTTTAGTGAACAGGCTGATACTTATAAAAGGAGGAGCAGTCAAGGTTAATGGCCCTCTTCTCTAGAGGAAGCTTTGAACAATAAAAAAAGCCCATGTTCATATAATGAATTCTCCATGTGCTTTCTCACAGACATATAATTCGTGATGCAAAACATTTTCAAGATAGGAGTTGAAAATAGAAATAGGAGTGAAAGACTGGTAAATACTCTTAAGGAAGCTTTCTCTCTCTCATATATCTGCCAGAGAGTAAAACAAGTGCAGCCCTTATTTTTGTCTCCATCCATGAAGAGTCTGTAAACCTCTTAGAAAGAAAGTCAGGCCACAGTCATCGCTCAGGTTTGTTCAAAGTAAATTTAAGAAATTACTGGAGAGACACTGATCAGCAGTTGTGTCCACACACGATGAAAGACTCAGTGCTCTTTTTAACACCTGTCTATTACCAAAAAAAAAAAAAAGTAAGCCAGTTTGCTAGGGAACTAGGTGAACTTTGTGTTTAAGGTCCAAAGAAAGGGGTAGTATATTAAGTAACTGCTTCGCCTGGGGAAAACCGTCTCAGGGAGTGATATGGAGAGATTGGAAAAAACCCCAAAACAAACCACTTCTGAGTAAGTAACTTCACTGGGAATGCCTGGGTTCAGTTTCCAGCTCAGTTTCCTCTGTCACCCTGGGAAAGTCACTTATTCCTTGTGTCTATTACTTGCTCTGAAGCAGCAAGTACCAGCAATGACCTAATGTGAAGAAAGTATGGTTGTGGAAGCCAGGTAACTCTCAGAAACAAAGCCTCTAGTGCAGGAGAAGTTGGTGGGAGAGAACTGAATGAGAACACAAAAACTAGCTGGTTACCAGGCATTAGCAAGCCCATAGTAAATTCCTAGAAGAGATAAGGTGACTGTATTTTTTACCACAAGATAACTAATGAGGACAACTTGCTCCACTCCACCCATGACTAACCTCACCACCTTCTTCACTTCACAGTACATACAGTATTTGCAGTGAGTAACCATATGTAAATCGCAGATAGCACATCTCTAATAGGCTGCTGTGATCTGCATGCTCTTTAAATCAATTATATTAATCTTTTAATTAACATAAAAAGTCTTAACTGATGGTTTTGAAAGCTTCGTTTCAGACGGCTTCATTTTCCTAGGTGTGGATTGGCTCACTTCTCCCATAGACACAGACATACAAAATCCATCCTTTGAAATGGCAGGCCTTCACTCCCCCACACACATTTTCTTTTAAAAAGTGAAAACCACGGGCCGAGCACAGTCTCATTCACAGCCCCAGCCCCACAGTGGTTTTTCCATGTTCAGTAAGGTCTCACCAGGAACGTGGTGTCAAAAGGTCATACACCACCTTTTGCCTGTATATGGAAGTGGTACAGGCTGTGGGGTTTCCATATCAGAGCTTGAGAATAGCTTTACCAATAACAGTTGCAGGCTTTTTTTAATTTTAAAAAAAAAAAAAAAGGAAGAAGAAGAAAAGAATAAAAGCCCACTGCTACCAGTTTTTTCATTTAATGGGGCCTACCATATCATCTTCTTGTGCTTGAAGCCTGAGGGGCAAAACCAGAACAGGGTTCCTGTGCAGGACCAAGCCCAGAAGTGAGAACAGCTCCCCAGGCTTGGCTTGCACTTCTGACAGCTCTGCCTCTGCTCCCACCTGTCTTGCAGGGAGCACTTGTCTTTGTCCTTTCTGTCAGGGAAAGCAGTCTGGAATACTGAGGCAATGAGAAGAAGTTCATCACAGTATCATGATTTTTTTTCCCAAGTGCTAAAAATTCTTTTGAAAGCCCACTGTGTTTTGACATGGGTGGGGAAGGAGTGTTGTGCACTGCAGCACCCAGGGCAGAATTTCCTGTCCCATAGCAGGTTTGACAAAAGGACAGAGAACTTCAGGGTGCCAAGAACTTCCAGCTCCTCTCGTCTATGGGAGCCTTCTTGGAGAGGCAGTCCCCAGACCCTGATGGGTGTACCAGGCTGACAAGCTGAATTAAGAGGGTGGAGAAAAGTTGCTGTGGTTCAGAGCTGCAGAGAAAAACTCAGGGAAAGAATGCCATAACACCATTTGTAATTTCTAAAATCTTTTGCGATACTAGGACCTTGCAATTTTTGAGTCACAGGACTAGTAACACAGCACATGTGATTTGGATCACAGATCTTGATCCTGTTTTTGATGTCCAACAAGACCTTGACACCACAGGTCACCAGAGCCCTATGTAAGCTCCATTTTCCTCCACGACCTGCATCTCACATAGCTCCCCAGCACCACGCTCAGCCACTCAGGCTGGGAAGCAACATATGATCTTGTCCTCTGAGAAAGACCTGAACAGCTTTGGAAACACTCTGTGCCAGAGAATGAAGGCACTGGAGGTGATGCTGGAGGTTCTGCTCTTTGCGTAGAGCAGCCAGGTTTGGGTCAGTCAGGGCCAAACTGGCTACTACCATGAGAGCCAGGTTCCCGATTACTTGCTAAAGCTTGACTGAAGCACACACTGCTCCCTCACCTATCAGCAGCCCTGCCTTTATCTGAGCCCAGGAGTACCTCCTTCTCCTCCTCTCTCCTCTTGTTCCCATTCCCACCCCATGGGGCAATCCCAACAGGCTTTTGTCCCTTGGGGAGGTGGGCAGCATGAGCAGAGGAGAGGGATGGCACCAATCCATGAGTGCCTTGGTGCATCCATTTGCTGTCAGCAACACGTGTCCCACAGCTGGTGTGACCTGCTCAAGAGCGGTGTTCAGCAGACGGTCAGTGGGATCTGGCCAGGCCCCCTGTGGCTGGTTGGCACAGCCATCGTGTGCTGGGGAAAAAAAATATGGAAGAGGTACTGGAGGTGCTCAGCCAGAGCAGAACCAGGACTCCCCCACCATGATCAGAGTTGGGCTGACTGAGGCAGAGGACACCCTGCAGTTTTCCTGGAAGTGACAGAGCGAGCGACCCACTGTGATGAGAAATCCCGCATCACTCATGTGCCAGCACACCTGGGCAGGGGAAAACATTGCTCAGGTGGCACTGAGATAGAGAAGGCACCCTGTTTACTGACTGCCAGTTGGAAGAGGACAAACCACCCGTGATTTACCAGGATCCCTATTTAATATAATACACATAAACTGGAAACTCAGCCTTGCTGCAGCTCCTAGCTGTGGAACAGTAGTTGCCACTTCTGCAATTAAGGGAAAAACAGAGCAGTTTATTAAGCACAGTTGTGGGAACGTAGTTTCAGTTTTCAGTGGGTTCATCTGAATTTTTTTTCCATTTTAGTTCATGTAAGTTCACGCCCTTTGGGTTTCACATAAAGCCATAGGGTCTAAGAAGCTCAAAAAATCTCAAAATCAAAATGTCAAGTTGAAACGAAACCATAAAAGGTATTTGGATTTGCATGAAAACGGGCCCAGATTTGCTTCAGGAGTTCCTGAAGCCTGGTAAAGCTTTTGAAGAGCCTAATCTGAGTTTTGTGGTTTCAGTGCAGACAGAAAGCAGTGCAAGAGAGCAGATGGGCTCCTTTCAGGAAGCCAAGGCAGAGGAGAATGATTAAGAAGCTATGAGAACAAGAACCATGGAGTGGGGGGTGGGGGGAGGGGGTGGGATGTTGGGGGAAATCTAAAAAAAATCTCCAAAACCAGATTTCCAAGTGCTGAATGCCACATATTAGGAACTAAGAGAACATGGGTCATGTCAAGGCACTACAAGATAGAGGACAGATCCTGTTTCTGAGGATCAGGCTCTGAATGGGAATACAGAGGTTTGGAGACAAGTCCAGCCATAATAGTGCCGTGTGCCCTTCTGCCCATACACTGAACATTTCCTCTCCCCTTATAAATAATCCTCTTCCCACAGTACTCCAGCCACACATGAGATAGGAAAACAAAAAGAAAAGAATAATCTACCAGTCTTATGCTCTCTGGTTAACAACTATAAACTTGTCCCAACATCAAATATTTTAAATTCTGGCTTTGATCTCTTTTTTAAAAGAGTTATTTCAATTTCATATGCTCTAAATTTATTCTTATTGCATTCTTTTACTGAGATAGAAATAAACATTTCAGAGTGACAAGTCAATTTAGTTGCTCACCTGAAAAGATGCAGAATAAATTTAATTGAGAAATTAACTTTTCTTTCCACTAGGAGTCTATACATCTCATTCAATTACACTCTTTACATTAACATCTTTTACATTGACAGGATGCAGAGGAGGCACTCATTGATTGCCTGAAATTTAATCTCCTGCCTGAGCACCTGGGTGCCTTAAAAACAGAAATATCTCATCATGACTGACATAACATGGGTATACATTGTTATGAACAATATAAGCAAAAACTGCAACACTTACAAGTATCTTTCTTTGAGAGCATTTTTCCTTCTAACTACACAAAAATTGAACATCTAACCTGCAAATTAAACTTTTCGTCCCTTCTTCCTACCTTTTCTGGAAAAAAGATCAACAGAAGAAAATATAAATTTGGCCGAAACACCGAGTTTTGTTCCCTTCCATCAAAAGGATCTTTACTTTCACATCTGCTCAACAGTTCATCTTGCCAAAGAAAATAAAATGGTTTCGCGTAGCTTCAGCATTTGCTTGAATTCTCATGAACTTGGAGTGCTATTTGCATTTTATGTTGTCCCCCCAGGAGCATGCACTCAGGAACTATGACACTCCCCGCTGACGTTGTTGTGCAGCATCACTACAGACCAGCCAGCAGCGTTTCCAGCATCTGCACATTTAATAACTACGGTTTGCAGGACAGGATAAATCATTACTTTAGTGTCAACTTGCTTTGGCATTTCACCCTCTCACAGGTTTACTTTCATGTAGGACACTAAACTTATTTAACTTACAAAGCCATTTACTCTCTTTACCCTTTCAGCACCTTCTTCTGTGATATAAAAGAATTCCCATTGGTTTGGCCTGTCCTCATAGCACAGACTCTCCCCAGCCATGTCTTTTGTTTGAGAGTCCATCACAAGTGCTGTCTCACTGCAGCTGTGCCTTGGCTGCCATCCTTCAGAGAGGATGTTCTTTCCACCGTCGAGAGCTGTCCACATCCTCTTAGCTAAGACCATACCCTGGCATTCAAAGGATGCTTAGACAGACTGTTCCCATTGAAATCAGTTTGGTTTAAGTGCTTAAGCAGGCTGGGCCAAACAGTCTCTATGCCTCATCTAGTAGATTTGAAGACAACTACACTCCCACCCTGCAAAGATAACTACTAGCTTTGTTCAGAAGACTGTGGTGGGGCTGCTTTGCCATCTGACAGCTCAGCCTCAATTTCAACAATACTCTGGATCAGGGAAAAAATGGTCAAAAGGCAGAAGTTTCCATGCCCCAGTCACAGCCAACAAAACTACTGAGGAATCTTCTTTCCAAATGATGATGTTTCAATACATTTTCTGTTACTTTCATGTAAATAAACTATAGTAATATACTCCACCTTAGGATGCAAACCAAAACCATAAAAATTTCCTTCATCTAAACAAAACTAAAGAGTTTAGTCTTCTCTCTTGGCAGGAAAGGTTACAGGGGGTAGTCTGAAGTCCTGTTGTTCAAACAGTTTGTGCAGCAGTTTCAGAAAGACTCTCCAAATGATAACAATCCAAATTCTCGCAATTTCCGCAAGCAGGATTTGAAGTGCCCAGCCTAGTCCTGGGCAGGGACTGCAGAGCGTGCAGGAGGTGGGCCCAGGCAGCTCTCCATCCTTCATGTCCGGCATCCCAAACAGCTCATTGCCCTGTAGGGTTACTGACCCTTTTATGGTCACTCCTCCCCCTCCAAAGAAGCAGCTGATTCAAAGGAACAGCTGCTGAGGCAGCCAGACAAACAGGGTTTATTACTTCGTTTAAGTAGCTTTCACATAGACTTCAGCCTTCTCCTCAGACAAAAGAAATAACAAGTTGCCCAGAAAGTCAAGCTTGTCTCCCTATGTCCATGGGCAGCTTGCAGGGTGGTAGATGAACCATGGCAGATATTTCTCTCACTGAGGATGTGTATGGTCTATGTTAAGGTTACTGCTGCATCAGGGGGTAGAAGGGGGGCCATGAGGATGGTCTCAGTCATAACTCAATTACAGCTTCAGAAATTGGATGACCATTAAACTTGTCACCACAGAGTAGTGAGCAGATGGTTCTGGCAACATTCCTGCTGGTATCACAGATTTTCTAGGAGCCATCTCCTTAAAAGCCACCATCCAGATCCCAGCTTCACTGTAAATCATCTTAGCAGCATTAAGTGAAAGAAGAGGCAGGGGTGGGGAAATCTTTAAATCATATTTTAAAGAGGAAAAAAAGAGGAAAAAAGCAGAGAAGGGGTCCTGGCATTATCCATCCATCAACAATATTTAAAAGTCATGGCAAAATAAGGAGGAAATGGGAAATAAAAAGATGATAGAGGGGAAACACAACAGAACAAAGATGTGACCCAAGGGATAGCTGATCCTCACACATAGCTACATGCATGAAGCAGCCTTGCTCACTAGCTGGTTGTAGGCATGCAGAAGGCTGCGAGCAGCCCACTGGACTTGCAGTACTTGCTCTGAAATTCGCCACTGAATCTTGTCCATGGCCTAAAGCAAAACCAAAAACTAAACAAACAAAAAGTAAACCAGAAAAACAGTGAAAATGTTACACCGCAATGTTATGTAAAAAGAGAAGCACAGCTGGAATCATTTTGAGAAGATTTGGGGTTTGTCCTGTGACAGCTTCGTCTCTGTGGTTTTTCTCGGTACAGATGCAGTGTGAAAAGTGTACAGCTGTACTTCCCTTCTTAAAAATAAATATACCGTCCTAAGCAGAAATCACTCGGTACACAAGGGAGCCAATTCTGCCTGATGTCACCTAGTTGTACCTGCAGGAACTTCCCCAGACGTGCCACCACACTGGTCCCTGTAAGAGCCACACATCGAAGATGACGTGCTGGGAGTGTGTGATCTCACCCAGAGCTGGGCCATCACACCCAGGGACACAGCACAGGGCCTGTCTGGCTGGGTTCGAGCCTGAGCAGAAGGCATGAGCCATGACACCCAAGGAAATGCAGCTCCTGCAGCAGGGTACCAAAATTTCTCAGGAGCTCAGCAGTCCAGCAGACACCTAAACACAGGGCTGGATTTTCACATAGCTCAGCACCATGCTCTTGGAAAACCTGACTCACAATATTACAAGCAACATCAGCAGCTCAAACCCTGTTATTTATCTGTAGGACAACAACGTCTAGAGGCCCCAGGCGTGGCATAGCACTGCTCCGTCCAGGCACTGCGCAATCCTGCTGGCTGCGAGCAGTAGCTCCAGGAGAGCTGACCTGGCGCTGGCAACCACCACCAGCTTCCCAGGAAACTCTTGAGCAGACATGGCTTCCCGCCAGCCATAAGCCATCCCATTTCTCTTTTCTGATCAATCACATCACTGCAGAGAATATTTAGATTTGAAACCACAGTGCCAGGCTCCAGCAGCTCTGTTGCTGTTGGTGGGGCACCCCAAGCACGTATCGCTTGGCTTAACTCCAGCCCATGCAGACTTACCCCCGCTAGGTTTGCGTCACAGGCAAGACAGACATGGGCAACCAAAATCTTTTTCTATGGGCCATGTATGTGCTCCCAATCCTTCATCAGCCCTTGGGGAAGAAGCTGCCGCTCCCTCTCGGAGCTCATGTTTTGCTTCAGCCCATCAGGAGTTTTTCCCCAACTTGCACTTAGGGAGGCAGCATGGGCTTTCCTCCCTCTTGTTCTCCAAGACCACCTGAAAAGATCCGGCTGTGACTTCTCTTATACACAGACATTTAACGAGGACTTTGTAAAACAAATCTCATGCCAATGGGGACACAGACAGAATTCATCTGGCACCAGTTTCACCATGAAAGGAACACAGGGCAAAATAGGGAGGCGGCTCAATATTTTGGCCAACACAGGGAGAGGGAGCTGACTGGCAGCCTCCCCCAGGAGGGGACAGACATGGCTTAGTGACCTGCAGCAGTGATCCTGCAGTTTCAGAAGCCCCAAGCAGAAGGAAATGCTCTCTGCAAAGGAAGAAGAGAACTTCCTTGAGCACAGAAGAGAGGGAAAGGAGGTGTGTCTGGACCAGTGTAGCATATCAAGATCTAGATTTGCTTCTCCTTTTTTTCCCCCCTGACCTTTCTGTGACCTTAGACAACCTGCAATCTTTGCAGAAGTTTTGAGTGTTTTCTGCATACACTGAAAGGGCCAGTGCTCAGCACCCTGGCAGACAGGTTGCATGCCCACCTGGTTCCCCTTGGTCACACCAGGGACAGCATGGTACCACAAGGACATGAAAAGGAGCCCTGACCAGAGCAAAGCCACAGGCAGAGGCACCTTTTGTCTGCAATATTTCCAAAACAAAAACATCTCATGTTGCCACCAAGAGGACTGAAGTCAGTTCTGAAAACATACAGGGGCCCTCTTTCAGAAATCGAACAGTCCTTCGCCAACCCCCCAAACCTAAATGCACAAGAGAGGAGACTGGTACCAGTGCTATCAGACATTATAAGTCTTTTGAATCCATCTGGCCCAGAGCACTCACTGCAGCCACATGGACATTCGAATTTTGGTTTTGCCCCACAAACAGGAAGAGTTCTCTTCTGATTCACGTGGAAAGCGACAGGGGATTTTCAGAATTATCACAACAAAAGACGTCATCTTCCTCTGCTGGCAAGAGGGATTGAAAGTGACTGACCTGATTTCATAAAAATATCAGCATGTGTGTGGTGTGTGGTCTGTTACTCTTCCACACTCTTGTGGTTTCTGGGCACACAGCAGCAGCCTGCCTGCTACAGACTGTAAAGCAAAATAGAGGTTGGGAGACTGAAAAAGTGGAAGAGGAACAAAAGAGAAATGCCTGGACAGATATGTATCCAGTGTAGGTCAGCTAACATTTGAATCAGAACAAAAGTAGTAACTGAATAGGAAAACATTCATTTCCTCTCCTTTAGAAGCAGCAGTAGTGAGAGGCACAGGAAATACGCATTCTCTCATGTTTTGATTTTCAAATAGATGTCAGATGAAATGACATCAAGAAGAGATGGAATAAGCCTGGGAAAGTCCTTTGTTTATAATTTTTTTCTTTGCTTTCCTTTGCATAAAGGCAAAGTTTTGGCTTATTTCTACATTTGCAGATTCACTGAAGTAATGTCAGTGGTACTTGAAATTCAGACTACATCACTACAAACTATTCAGCAACTGAGATGGAAAATATTTTTGAGTTAAAACCACTAATTACTTCAAAACTGAAGTCTATTATCTCCTTAGAAACATTTCAATAAGAAGGAAAAAGTGACAGGACCCAGTGCACAGGAATTAATTTCTCCAATAAAAACATAAAAATAAGTTTTTTAAAAGTTCTTTTTCCTTACATAATCCACACCCTGCCTTCAGCTCACTTTCACACTACTGGACCTCGTGGCACATTTCAAAAGCCCTTCACTGCTTTAAGTATATTGAATTTAACAAGCTTGGTGCAAAGACATCATTTCTACATTTTTCCTTTCTTTTTCTTCAGTTTCTAATCCAGTCTTGGGTGGCTTCCATTTATTTTCAGTCCAATTGAATGTATTCCTGAGTATCATTTCAACTCTACACATTCAAAAGCAGCTTGTATGGACCCACTGACCTCTCTCTACTCGACTGATGGGAAGAGGGAAGGAGCAGAGCCTTCTGGCTGGGAAGGAATCAGCCTTGCAGATGGCAGGCAGTGAATCAGAGGTGAATTCATCCCCAGTAGTTCACATCGAGCAGCAGCTGCTGCAAAGTTTCTGTTTCACAGACTTGCTTCTCAGGAATGCTCCGATCCCACAAGGTCTTAAGGCTAACACTGACAAATCCCATTTCAGCACCACGAGGCACGACACAAACACCCCATGGATAGCTGAGGTTGTGACATACACCACCAGAAGCCAGAGATAATCTGATTTACTCCATTCTGCTCAACCTCTGACAGATAGCCAGTGTGCACCAAGCGCTCACACCGACAGCCATCGGAAAGGATAGGTACAAAAATGCAACACTGATGATGATGTTCCACAAGTCAGCCTTGCATGTACACATCTAGCACTGATCAGCAGGCACCAGCAGCTTGAAGCAAATATTCAGCAGCATCTTGTTCCCCGCGTGGTCTTCTCCCCTGTGCAGCAGGTTAGGGACCAACCTGTGAAAAACACATTAAAGGACTCATACCCCAAACCAGCTTCTATCCTAAAAACTAAAACCAGACTCTGGCCAGGTTCACTTTTTGAAGACCAGAATAGGAAATGGGACGGGGCCCATGGCCCATGGTCCCACAGGCTTGTTCCTGGAGAGTTCTTCTCTCTTCCAGGCTGGGGTGGCACTGTACTGACTGCAGCCAGCCCACACACTGACGGATTTTTCTATCAAAGGATCCCTCTTCAATGTGTTTGCTGCCTAGTCAGCGCTGAAGCTCTATCAGCTTCTTTACCTCCATCAGATGGCAGACGTATTATTGCCTTTAAAACTATGAGAACAACCTCTGTGCAAGGTTCCAGCCACAGCAGTTCAACCTGGCCCAGCTGGAGCAAGGACTGAGTGAAGCAAAGAGCCTTGCAGCAGCAGCCCTGATAATCAGAGTAACTCATCTCTGGGGAAACCCTGATTCATAAACCAGATCTTCTTAAATCACAGTGCAGACACCTCTTGCTTTTAGAAAGCAGCTGAAATGTGCATTTGTCTCACCTATTTCAAGGGAGCTTTTGCTGAGTAATTCTTCCCCAAATTAGTTTGCAGCAAGATGGCTCACCAGGGCCTCCTACGTTGTGTAGTAGCATGCAGTGATGCCCTTTGTCAAACAGCACTTTCTGCTTTTGGAGAGAGAAAAACCAAGAAGATCACTCTCGTTTTTCAAAGATACATTTATTGTAAGTGATTTCAGCAGTGTAGGAAGCTAACTTCAGAAAGGCAGGTTGGGTGATTCAACCAAGCCAAGCATCTTGATAGTTACTTATTTCCTCTTTGCTCTTGTCACTTCTTCTTTTGGAGGACTTTATTCATTTTAAAAGTGATGGATAATGCCTACTTGAGAAGGTTAAAACCACACGGATTTGTGATTTTCTTCCCCTTTCACGCAACTTAAACAGTCTTCAGTGGGTACTGAATTTGAAGAAGCCAGCTGGAGCTGGGGAAAGAGAAGCATCTTCCAGTAACCTGAACACCCCGATATGAGAGGTGGAACCTGCCTGCACACAAAGCGCTTCTCCAGCTCATCAGAAACTCAAGAGAAAGAGTGAGCTGAAAAGGCAGGCTAAGTGCAATATTGAAAAAATAACCTTGAACCAATCTGCTTCGGGGTTTAATGCACAGCATCCATAGCAAGGCAGCTGGTGTGTGGGTAAGAGGCTGCAGGGTCTGAGCTCTCTCCTTCTCATACAGGAGCTCACCTAAGCCCTTCAATGCCTGGCGGTGCCCATATTGGCACCTCACACTCAACCTAATTCTCCTCCTTCTCCCTGCACCAGCCTGTGTGTCATGCCAGTCTCTTGCCCTCAAGTAGAATCTCACCAGCAGCCAAGCACTGCAAATGGAACTGACTCAAAAGATCTGTGGGAATTGCTCTGCACACCCACAAAAGAAGATGGCAAGGCTCATTCCATAGCCAAATCCTGTCTCTCGCTGTCCTCAGCTCAGTGCCTCACTCCTATTCATGGCAGGACCAAGGAAGTGGCTCTTGTGAGTCAGCAGGCATCACCTCTGGCACTGGTACAGCAACACGAGCTGTGACGGAGGATTTGTCACCTCAAGGGTGGAAGCTCCTGCTTGCTGTCCACAATGCACTTTGCCAATCCTTTTTCTAAGAGGGGCCTAAAGAAAAACCCTTCTTATGCAAGGAAGGAGGAAGAGAAAAGCCTCAGGGTGAGCTGGTAGGTTGAAGCAGGACACAAAGTGATCCCTGGTCCCCCAGCAGCTCCCGTGCCAGGCAAAAAGCCAGATGGTGAAGGGGAACAGTACTCCCTCCTCCCACACCATGCAGGTTTCTAGGGCTCCTGGAGCAACTCTGGGCCTGTGGGGGGCTCACTTGCCAGCTACTAAAGCAAATCAGAGGAAAAAAGCAAATAGGGGCTGCCCACAATGCAGCTCCTGGGCTTAGGTTGGTCTTTCACTTCATATTACAGAGGTCTGGCTCCTCTGCCCTGCACACCTCCCTGGTGCCACTGTCCTCACCCCACCAGGAGCTGCTACAGCTGCTGCTCCAAGTTTCTCTTCCCTCTCCAGTTATACAACTGCCAGAGCTCTTGTTAAGAGTGTGAAAACAGCTGTTGTCTGCCAAACTACTCAGATGCATCAGCTGCAATGATTAAATATTTTGCAAGACCTGATCCCTTTTCTGCGTAAATCTGGTTTAGATGAGAGCATTTTTCACCACCTCTGGAAAGTCAGCAGAACATTTATGGAAATAATTCCTCAAGTCAGGGTGAAGTCCTCTGGTCTTACTTTGACCAACAACTCCTGCAAACCACATTATGCATGTCCAGAGAGAGATGTGGTGTCCTTCAACAACCCCACAAACACCATCCCTGTCAGAAACAGTGAAGGGATGAGATTTGTAGCTCACTGGGCTTTTTCTTCTTTCCATCCTCTGCTCCTGCCAGAACCCACTCCTCCCTCTCTGTCATGGTGCTAGTATTTCAGCACAGCCTCATGATTCACAGGCACATTAGAGCCACTGAAAGAGCTGTCAAGGGGAATCAAGCCCTGAGCACTTCTTCAAGGCAGATCTGCATCCAGAGCAGCATACTGAATTTCACCCTCTCCACCTGCCACATTCCCTGGTGTGTTTGCAGATGTGTGTGTTTTAGGAGGAAAGTTCATCCTCAAGTCAGAAATTCATTAGGCCAGTGTCGAGCTAGCTCAGATGATAACAGTTTGCTATGGCCAGCTTATTTTCTCCTTCAGAAGCAGCCAGGCATGAAAAGTTTTGGTTTGAATTCAATTAGCAAGCAATCTATTTTCCTGTAGTGATAAATTATGACATTCCATCAAAATGTGCTTCAAAAGTTTTCATTCCAGGCACCTGCTGAAAGGGAAACCCCTTGATACATGACTTCTGAGTGGAAGACAAGAGACTCTAACCATGACATCTTCTGCTAGCTGGAATGGACTCTGGAATCTCCCACCTGAAGGTTAGTTTCAGGCATGCAAGGAGACCACTGGTTCCTGATTAGCTACTTGCAGAGGGAAATTCCAGCGTTCTTCCCTTCTTTCCTTCTTCTAAAACTTAACTGTGAAAGCCTCACCAAGAACACCAGTTAAGAGGAAAAGTGCTAGCTGTAGTTGTTGTAGCCCCCAAGTACTTTAGGGTCAGAGAGGCACAAAGATCAACCCCAGAAATTATATATTTGATAATGAGAATCTACAGACTCTCTGCTCTCCAGCAACTGAATCGCTGCTTTCATCACAAGCAAGATAAGCAACTCTGAGTTGTGAAATGTCTTGTTTGACACTGAAACAAGGATAATACGTAAAGATCACAGGCAAGAATTGGAACGGGTTTGGTTGGCATTCCCCATAGACTTTTCACACAGCCCATGGAAATCCAAACAGGCACGATGCAAAGTCATTCTGCAAGTTAAAATATCTGAAAGCTCAGGGTCCACTTAAACTACCATGGACACTTGAAGATTGCTGCCCTTTTCCTCATCCAATATTTTAGAAATACCATCAGGCACCTTGCCATGGCTGAGGATACAAGCAGCCTCTCATGTTTCCAGCCCAAAACTACTTGGGGTACGTTCCACTGCTACACATCACAGTCCACTCTAAGTCTGGATCTTTGGAAGGACAAGACTTCCACACCTTGCTATGTCAGCTCAACAGCTTAGCACCACGACATGCCCATAACCTGCTTGCCTCCTTAACATGCTGCAGCCACAATGGGTTCATTCCAAGAGTTTAAATAGGTAAACAGGGCTGCTTTCATCTCCAGTGGGTTACAGATAACAAGTGGTTTTGCTGGCAGATCAAGTCAAGACTTCATGTTGTCTTCCTGCCCAGTAGCTTGCCCTGCACCTTGTGCTGAGGGCAAACCCTCAAACAACCAGAGCCACCTGCTTGCTCTAGGCAGGAGGATTGTGCCTGGGAAATGCTCCCAGGAATCCCACCACGACACACCAGAGAGGCCTGTCGCTCTTGCAGCTTCCTCCCTCTGGCACAGAAGCAGTAACCAGTGGGCAGGCAATGGTAATATCTTCCTTCAGCACAGCTGGTTCAAAGTGAACTTGCCTTAAATTACAACTGAGCAAGCAATATTTCTTATCAAGATATTTAAAGGAAAAAAAGAAGCCTTCTCTGAAGAAGCAATCAATTTATGGTCCAGCTGTTTCTTATACAGTTACAGCTTAAAGTTGATGTTATTAATTTTGAACTTAGAGACTCTTTTGCTCAAGATGGAGATGAAAAGGTCACTTTTAACACAATATTAGCTTTGAGCTATGATGCGAATATATTATCTAAGCTAGCCAAGACATTGATAAATATCTAAGAGGATGGGGGTTTTGGCAAGCACAATTTCTCTTTTTCCACTGATGCAACAGAAATTGCTTTTTTAAGTACTGTCTAATATTGTCCAAACTGAACATGCATCTCAGACCACAGTCTTGAGGCACAGAGAACAGATGATCCCTTGTTCCAGGCTCCATCAGTGATTTGCAGAACAATGCTCCACATGCTCATGACACCCACAAGCTGATCAGTGACTGTCACCATCGAGTGTGGCGTGCAAAATTTCACAGTCTCTGCCCTTTGATGAGCCATGGGTCAGACACCACCAGACTCTGTCAGGGTGGCCATTTCAGAGATGCCAGTGCAAGTGGTCAATTGGACACCTCCTGAGCCAGACACAGCACCCAATGTCAGTCACCCAAGAACGGGCCACTTCTCAACACTGACTGTAGGTAAAAAGGCCTTCACCTGGAAAAATCAGACATCAGCCAAATAGAAGAGTGAATGTGGTTAAAAATCAGGTGTCTTTGTGAAGGGATGGAGAGAATCATCACGCGTTAATCTTGGGTTAATTTTAGGCATCTAACTCAGGGGCTGATACCAGCCCTAGGTAGCCAGCAGAGTGTCCAGAAGGTGACTCAGACTCCCAGAGCCCCCCTGGGTGGTCTGCCCACCTGCGCCCCTGGCACAGGAGGCACCTCAGGTGGCCGTGATTCTGCAGAGAAGCTCCCACCCTCTAGAAGAGCATGCAGTTAAATCAAGGCTGCAGGGAACAACAGGAAAATGCATAGCACCCAGACCCAAAGAAGTTACCATGTAAGTAGACTGATGATTGCAGAACTAAAAGGCATATTGCTGACAGCACCTTGTAGTGGAGGATCTGAGAGCAGAACCTGGAGCTGCTGAAACCCTGGTCTCTGCTCAGACCCTTCCCTGGCTGTTGCTAGGAGATGTCCCACTCTGCACCTCCACCCACCCTTACTTTGCAGACTGGGGACCTCTCCACAGACATGACACCAGCCCATATGTTCAGGTGATTGTCCAAGTGCTGAGACCCTGTCTTCTCAGCAGGAAGCAGCAATATTTGACTCAAAGGTCTCGCCTTCTCTGCCAAAGCACAAATGCTCTCTTCATGTCACAATCTGGAACAAAACACTTTAATGGGAGCAGCTTCAGAGGACTACCAGCTACCTGGTTTAACACCTCTTCCAGAGACATGGGGTTCTGCAGATGGAACAGTAGCCAAGCCAGCATATGTTTCCTCCCAGCTTTACAGGGGCCACTTTTTAGGAGGTGACACTGAGATATACCTTCATCTAACCACCAGCCACAGTTCCTCTCCTGGATTCACGTGTACCTATCTCAGTTTAGGAAACAGATATCAGATGTTGGACTGCAGCCAGAAAATCATGCTAAAGAGCCCTCTTTTCAGGAATAAACATTATTCTCTCTAGGCTGGATTGAAGCCACTCAGTTACAAGGGAGATATTCATTATCAATGCCCAAAGTACCTACTGGTATGTGCAAGTTTCTTTTTCATCTCTGCTGTGTACACACACACATGATCACAGCTCCTTTCTGCCACTCTCAGCAGCACCTGCAAGCACAGTTCACAGGCAGCAGTCACAAATGAGGCAGCTCATGACATCCACAGGCTGATCAGTGACTGTCACCATCAAGTGTGGCACACAAAAGTGCCTCCCCACAGTCTCTGCCCTTGCATGAGCCATGAACCAGATGCTGCCAGGCTCTGCCAGGGAGACCATTTTAGAGACGTCAGTGAAGGTAATCAACTGGCCACCTCCTGAGGCAGACACCGCACCCAATGTCAGTCACCTTCCTGTGGGAGAATCTGCATGGATCCGCAGTGTGAAAGAGAGGAGAAGAAGAGGGATGTTTGAACTATCTATCTGACTGAGAGACTTATCACTGTAAGGCAAGAAAGGCTGTTCTCCCATAGCAAAGCTGGTCAATCCATGGAAAGACAACCTACCACAGGAAAAACCTCAGCAGAGGCGCAGTGCAGGGCTCGGCATTTGGTATGACTATGGTGAGCCCCAGAGTCCCTGAGCCCAGCGGCAAAATGTTATCCTGACTGTCCTGGACCATCTAAACACTACGTGAAGGTGAGGAGTGCAGAAGTGCCACAGACCTGCCAGCCCCCTCCCACAGTGACAGAAAGAAAATTGTGGTGGAACAGTGCACTGATTTGCAACAAGTCACCTTAATTACCCAGCAAGCTGCTTAAATAGTGGGAGCTTCCCTGGAGCACATGCTGGGCCTCCGAATGTTTGTGAAACAAAAGCCATCAGTGTTTCCTATGTCTTTTGGAGCTATTTCCTGCTGCTATTGTAAAACAGCGAGGGCCAGCAGGAGCCAATGGAGACCTGCCATTTCACATCAGCTGGAAGAGAACACCTGAGTTACGACAGCGCTGTTTTTCTCACATGACTATTCTATATGATAAAACTTCTAATTAACTGCGTGGTAAATGCGATGGGAAGACTCTTTTGCTAATTATTTCTGTACCTTCAGGCAGCAGAATAAAATCAATATGTAGCAAGAAAATGATAGTTAAATAACCTCGGCAACTTGTGCTACAGGTAAATTAACAGTGTGGCAGCAGATGGGAATGCCTTCACAAATCAGGGTGCTGGTTAAAACCAGGCTTCAGATGCGTGTCACCCACCAAAGCTGCCTCTGCCTCCCTCAGTACAGCCTCACAACTCCCTGCAATGGGGTCCTACAGCCTCCTCCCTCACAGCTGCCCTGAGGAACCTGCTCAAAGCAGAGCAGGCTTCCTACACTTTCTTGTATTGAAAAGTCTATAATACATTTACACGCTCTATTGCTACTGGAACAGCCAAAAGGAGGGGAAATGACCTTAGGAGCCATGAAACTGGCATAACATTTCTTGTTATTCCTCACAAGCAAAAAAGTTTTTGGATTCAGTCATGCTTGTGTAAAACCAGGGCTCAACACGGTGTAGTTCTATGACCCCTCATTAAGTTACTTCTCCCGCATGCAAGGAAAGATGAGACTTTAAGATTTAAACCCAAGGGATTTGTCACTTTGGACCCTCTGTTTTACTGAACCCACTTTCATCATCCTTGAGGGGATCTGTGTTTCCAAGAGCCACTGAAAGTTTACTTAGAGCTGGGCACCCAACCTAAGAGCTGCGCACATCTGAAAGCCATAGTGCGTTAACTTTGCTTGTCGGCCACAGAGTAGTTTCATTGATCTGAGAGCGAGATAACGATTTACAAAACAAAACCACAACCACTTGTTAGCTGCAAGTGCCTTCATATACGCTGCATTAATTCAGATGTGAATTAGACATGGAAATGCGGCCGAAGCACTGGGTGCTGGCGGAGCGGCGTTCCCTTCCAGACTCCTCGCATCAAGTCCCATCCTGCCGCATTCCCATGCCAAGCTGGCAGGGCCCCGCGCCCCGCCAGGAGATAAAGCCGGCGGTGCGCGAGAAGGCGCATGCACAAGGCATGTCTGGCAAGCCCGCTCTCATGACTAACGCTGCGTTCCTGCGATAACAGGCTCGGCCACCTACACAACTAGCCCTCTGAATAAATACCGTGCTGCATGGGTTCCCATGAGCAGCAGACTGATGGGAGAGCGAGATAAGCTTTCGCTGTCTCTCTCACAAGGGGTTTCTAGGTCTGGGCTATCTTCCGGATCTCACACACAGCTCTTGTAGCTCTGTTTTCTTTCAGTCATTTTGGTCAGGTCTACCACTCCACTACCAAGGCAGCAGACCACTGCTTTTGTCCATACCAGTATATCGCTGCCAAAAATCCCCCGTGAGCACAAACTGCAGCAGGGCAGACAGGACAGCACAGTGAAACCCCCTCCCATTAAATCACATAAGCACATTCAACAAGACACACGGATTTTTTGGACCCAGTGCTTAGCAGCCTCTCCCTAGTAAATGCATCCTCCCCTTCCATCTTCTCCCTCCCTCCACAATATCCCAGACTGATGTACTTTGAAAGGCATATCTCATGGGTCCATACTGTCATTACACACCAGCAAAAGCCTTTGCAGCTTTCGAATCTTCAGCAACAGAATTTTCTTGGCTTTCAAATACAAGATCTCAGGCCTGTTCAGAAGAATGAGTTTACATGAAAGCAAGCTGTCAGCATAATTGCACTAACTGGCACAAAATAGGCACATCCAGCAGTCGGTTTTTCTGTTGGCACTAGTTGTTGCTTCCATTTCCTCCACATTGTGCTCTTGGCAAAGTAAACTACTCATATCTCCCAGGTCCTGAGCACCTTAGGATCATTTCCACAGCCCATGGTTGGCTAGATAGGAATAGCCATGTAAAAATTACTGCTTCCCACACTAGGGGGTCACACCTCTGCCAAAGAGGAGTTGGACAGCCCACCCTCACCTGATGCTGGGAAAGAAAAAAGCAGAGCCCTACAGACAACAAGGATGGGATAACAAGGACAGAGGCATTCCATCGTCACTGGCACGAAAGAAGCGCATCCTCCAAAATATATCATGCATGTGAAAAAGCCCACAGGGGGTTTGGGGCCAGTGGGATCCCAGCACGGACTGGATAGGCAGGAAGATAACCTAAGCAGGGAGATAGATACAAGGCTGAAGGCAGGGTACACCCAGAGGGACTAGCCCCAGAAAACAGGCGGATAGGAGAAGCTTTCAGGTTGGGTTTTCTAATGCCTGCTATCACTGGGCAATGAGTTGCCAGCATTCACTGAGCCTAGGCTCCACGCAGGAACCAGGGGGACCACCATAGCAATCATGGGCAGCTTTATTTCTCAGGGCCCTGTGAACTAGAACCACATCACCTTCTTTTTTTTTTTTTTTTTGAGGAGCCTCCTTGCCCTGATATCTTTAATTAAGAGGGTTGTGTGTTGTTTTTCTTTTACTGTGTGGTAGCTTTTATCTAACAAGTATATGTAAAAAGTGTGCCTGGGGAAAATCATATTCATGTGAACAAACTTAGCAAAGCCACTTTAACCCGGCTGCTTTTTAAAGAAGCACCTCAGGGCAAATCCTTGAAGATATTTATGCTCTGCTGGTGAGTTAGAGGCTTCTGAAAACTCCCACTAATCCCACTTCCCTTTATTCCCCTGGGTACAAGCAGTGGGAAGCGCCACTGTCCCTCTGCTCTCAGTCTAGAACATTCATAAGGAGCTACTTTAAAGCCAGATGACGGGCTCCACCCTGCAAATTGCCGAGGGGCCCAGCCCCTCACAGCAAGCAGTGAGTGCCCCAGCAGCTCAAGGGGTTTGAATGCGATTGTGAAGCTCATGCAAATCTAAATATCTGCATAAAACACTAATGATGGGGCACCTTATGGCTACCTCACACAGGCCAGGTACACATCACCAAGTTAAGGGGTTTTTGGCCAGAGAAGTTTTCAGTCTGCAGTTGGGATGTCTACATGATGCAGCTGGTGCTGGCAAAATGTAGCACAGTTGGTACCACAGTCACAGAACCACAGGATGGGTTGGAAGGGACCACTGGAGGCCATCTGGTCCAACCTCCCTGCTCAAGCAGGGTCCCCCAAATACATTATTCAGGGTTGTGGCCAGACAGCTTTTGACTATCACCAGTGAGGGAGACTCCCCAACCTCTCTGGGCAACCTGTTCAGTGCTCAGTCACCCACACAGTGAAGTTCTTCCTCATATTCAGGTGGAACTTGCTGTGTTCCAGTTTCTGTCCATTGCCTCTTGTCCTAGCAAAACTCCAAGAGAAGTGAAGATTTTAATTTAGAGATGGAGATTAGAGCAGTACAGGGTATTTTTGCTATGCTTTGTCATTCCTTTTGTATAATCTCAATCTGCAAGGTCATTTCTAGGTTAGACTTTAGTTTCTGTTAGAAAAACTATACAAGCTACCTTAGAAGTTTGATCCAGCTCCTCATTAAGCCCATGTGAAATGAGTTTTCTGAAAGGATCAGTCTCTTCCTAAGCAGCTCAGGTCCATGCTTTTGTGAATGAGACCTAGCTACATCAGAAGGAGAGATAGATACAATCACGGTGAATAACACAGTCCTGTTGCCACTTTCACCAGCTTTAAGCATTCAGAAATTATGGACAAGTCTCTTTCCTCTCCTCCACACAGATCTTTCCCATACTAGCTGAAAAACTCCCCACAAGGCTAGTTTGTAAATTCAGGTCTTCAAGAAAAAAAATTTAAAAATAACAAAATCAAAAAGCCAAACATCTGGGCGGTTTCCCTCCAGGTGCCTGAGTGTGGGGAGTTTTCCAGCCACAACCTCAAATGCTTTCACCACAACCCTGGGGCCCAACAGAGCTCCCACTCAAGAGGCAGAGCAGGGCAGGCAGCTGGTCAGCAGCAGTTCCTTGGCAGCCCAAACCCTGGGCTGCAGGGTGCCAGGAAGCAAAGATGAGCAAAACCAGCCTGGTGCAGCTGCTGTGAACTGTGACCCCATTTACAGAAGTTGGCATGGTGGTGTGGGAGGCACCAGCATGTTTTTTCCATCTGTGGACATGAAGCACTATAGGGAAAGGGAGGGAGAGGGGGGTCTGCTGGGCATTTTTTCTCAGTGGAAGACAGTGGAGTTAAAAACTGCCAAGAACAGGCCAAAAATAGGGAGGGTTAGGCAACATAAATAAATAAATAAACACCAGCACTGCTGCCTTTGGATTTTACTCTCTGCACTGCACCCAGACAGCACAGACCTCGGGAGAAATAGTCCCAAAAAAGTTCCAAAAATGCATGCAGGCCCTTGCTGCCAAGGAGGATCACGTGTCTGCCCCCATGCCTGTGCCTGGGGCGCCACTGGGCTCAGTTGTCACTGCTGGGGCACGATCCCGACCCACACACGCCCTGCCAGGACGCTCTGCAATGGCACCTGGCCACAGTACTGGGAGCATGGGGGGAGCAGCAGTGGGGTGCAGGCTGCTCCCTTGAGCTGAGTGTACTGCAGGAGGGGAAGGCTCGACCTCGCCATCCCGGTCCCACCGCCCCTGCTGTGGGGCAGGGGCAAGTCCCTGAGCCATGCAAACCTGTGGTCTGGTCCCTTACACGTGTGCCTTGCGTTCACATCTCTGATATGAAACAAGATTTGATTTTTACATCCCTGCTGAAAATTCCAGACAGGAACAGGAGTGATTCCTTCCAGACAACTCCTTTCAGTTGTTTTCTGGCATTTCCTTTTTCCTTCACCATGGCACTTTTCCTGCTCCTTTTCTGGTTGTGGCACAGTAAGACTGGAGTGAGAGGGAAGGTGCAGGAGTAAGTTTTGCTGCTGACAGGGACGTTTCAGACCCTCCCTAGCTGCCAAGCCATTTGGACACGGGCATGTCCCATGCATTGGCATTCACTCAGTGCACAGCTGCTCTTGCCACATCTGCAGCAACAAAAGCAGACAAATCCCCATGCACAGTCTGCTTGTGGGAAATGAGTAGAGGAGCATGAATGTGATAAAATAAAAGCCACTGAACGCTCACACTGTTTTCTATGTCCTCATTTACACTGCAAACATGAACAGCCAAGGCCGGTCTCTTTGATTTTGGTTAGGCTTTGAAACAAAAGGAGTCAGGGCCAGAGGCCAAGGGCCACAGCATGGCTTGCTCCCCTGCAGCCAGCCTTTCTGCCCCCCATCTGCGCTGCCCTGGGGGACAGCCCCCAAGGATGCACTGCCCCTGCTGCCCCAAGGCCAGGGCTGTTCTCACCAAGGCACCACGCTCACAGTGGGGCAGGGTGGCTGCCTGAGGGACATCCCCTGAGCCTGCTCTGGCCCTGCTTCTGTGGCTGGTGCAGATATAACTCTTTTCCTTCTGTGTTTGTGCTGGACATTTTACATGGAAACCTCTGGGGACCACTTTGGAAGCCCTTTGTAGCCCACATCCCTGTCTGGCCGCTCTGAGGGAGCAGCATCACCTTTGAGATGATATGCACATAATTCTTACTCTAACAGGCAGAGTAAAAATTATCCTAAAGACCCCCATGCATTGCTGACACCAAAGTTAACGTCAGGGCAACATGAACAGACTTCACAAGAGGCCTGGAGCAACTGCTGATGCCACTCCATCACCACTTCTCTAAGGACTGGACAGGGAGTCTGCTGAGGTTTCCAAACTAGGATACAAAAATGTGCCTATTGGCCAGGTTGGGGGTTTTGACACAGAAGACGGAACAGGGCTATTATCATTATTATTATTGTTGTTTTTGTTGTTGTTTTTGTTGTTTAAAAAGTACCTGTTTCCAGGAGGATTCAGGAGCTCCAGTCTTACTCTGGACTCCATACATAATAGAAGGATGTTCCTGTCCCAAAGAACTGCTCAGCTCACTCCAGAGCACAAACTAGCAGCTTGCAGTAGCACAGATAAAATCACAGCTGCATGCTTTTATTTTCTACCGCCAGCCTGGGCAGTCAGGAATGAGAATTGCTGGGCTAAATCTCCTAAAACAGGCACTGGAGCCCTACTTGAGATGTATTTTTACCTGGGAACTAAGAGGCAGTGGCCTAAATCCCATATCCAGGCATATCACACTCTAAAACACCTCCAACACAATGTTATATGTCAAATGTCAATCTATTGTGAGCTTTCATATCAAAGGGCAAATGCTGATTGAAGAGAAGCAGAGAAGTGCAGCAGAGAAGTAAATAAAAGGAAAGGCCTTAAGAGGCTTACAGCCACCCTGGTATAAAAGAATCATCTTTCAAGCTGATAAAAATATTGTTACAAGCTCTGATAAGAATAATCTCTCAGGCTCTGATAAGACTACAATGAGAACAAGGCTTTTACAACAGAGCATTAGTGAACCACAACCCCATCCTGCCCAGAAATACCCTTTCTAGGTGCCGCTTCCTTTTGTTCTCCAGCGGGGCAAGCACTGAAAAGAGCTACTGTAGCTTTCCTCTCTGTCTAGCAGGGACACAGCCAGGAAAGGACTCGGTGGACTCCACCCTATTGAATATGGAGCAATTCACTCCAAAGCAACTAAAGCATGCAAATAATTGCATTGACTTCAAATGAAATTATTCCTATATGTAAGTGCTCTACTGAATCAGGGCCAGGGTGCTTAGCACTCTGGAGTATCAAGTCTTAAAAGTTTTGGAAGGCTTTAAGTGAGAGGGAATGGTTTGGGAAATAGGGGGGAGGAAAGTGGGTGGAAAGGAGTTCTCCCACTGAATAATAGGTCCATTATCCCTGAAGTCTGTGATGGGTACGAAGAGAGAAGAGCATTGGAAGGTCTGAATCTATTTGGACATTTGTGTCAACCATGACTTAGCACCTCAAATCTGCACTGACCCAAGAACTGGACTGGCTATATGGTTAGGAATTTGAATCAGGAAATACATCCTGTAGTAGGCTATGCACACAACTTATCTTCTTTCTTTCCTTATTTCCATCACAATACAGACACATATTCAGACAACTTGCTGTTCTTGAAGGGATGGGATAACTTTCAGGGCACAAAAAAATGGCTGAAGAAGGTAGATACACTTTATTGAGTGAAACTTGAAGTCCATGAAGCTCCACAAAGCCAGCTAAGCATAAACACCTACTCAGGCACTGTAATGCAGGGGGACAGCTCCCTCCCTGAGGCCAGGCATGGAGCTGTTTCGCTGGGTTTGTGACATTAACAGCAGCAGATACAGGGATGGCTCCCCCAGAGCCAGTGGTTTGACAGGAGGGAGCAACACAAAAACCCTGTGGAAATGACCTACTGAGCTGAGTGCCACACAGGCATTTGGCTGCATCCATCCAAAGCAGCCTGTGGGCAAAATTAAGGAAAATATGAAGTGAAAATGGAAAGCTGTAACTTCAGTTTCCTACTGAAAGACCAGGAGTATCCTTTGCCTTGTTACACTCCTGAAAGGTCTCATCCCAAGAATGTGGACATACCAACCAGTTCATTCCCAAACCTCTCCCAGCATCACTGGCTTCCTTCTGCCCTAACAGACTCTAGTTGTGTGCACTTCTCACGTCTGATCCCAGTTTATTCCAAAAACAACAGATGAAAGGCAGTAAGCATTAAAGTAAATAGGAGTTTTGCTCTCAACCACATTTGGAGGAGAATTTGACCCAGAATTAAGAGGGCACTTTTTACTGGGGATCTAGCAGGTTTCTGATGCTGTTCCAGTAGCTCCAGGA
Source organism: Eulacestoma nigropectus (assembly GCA_013397775.1). Taxonomy (NCBI): domain Eukaryota; kingdom Metazoa; phylum Chordata; class Aves; order Passeriformes; genus Eulacestoma; species Eulacestoma nigropectus. The sequence goes on from VZTE01003928.1 coordinate 2,233,006, forward strand.
GGCACACCTGCTCTTGGATCTGCATGGCAATTTCTGTGGTTTGGCCAGTGAGGGTTTTGTATTATTTTTAAACGTTACCATTAAAAACAAGGAGCTATTTTTCTTTTCTCTTCACTTTTTTTTGCAAAAAGCTTGCACAGGGCTGACTAACCAAACAGGTGACAAAGCCATACAGAAAATATTCTCGGGGTTGTACACAGAAAATATCTCCCACAGTTGTTCCAGACACTTCACCCAGCCTCAGCCTCTCATGCAAGGCCCCTTCCCTCAGCTGCCTGCGTGCTGCCCCTCAGAACTGACCCCACATGAGCCGACTGCAGCAGAAGACCACTGGTGCATCTGGTGTGATCCCAGGGGACCCCTGTAGCCTCTGCTATGCATTTCTGCCTCACTTCTCTCTCACTAATAATGGGAATTGAATGGCAGGTGATACCAAGCTGATAAACTCTGGTAGCTTTTCAATCCACCCACTACTATCCCATAGGATATCACACAGGGAGACTAGGCACAGCTGTGTCACAGAATCAGGCTGGGTAGGAAGCCAAGTCTGTGGTCTAGTGCTTCCCACCACTAATCCCCGGGATATATCTTATGCTTTGACCATTGCATAAATGACATGAGATGGCATCTGCTATAAATGACCAAATCAGAAGTGAAAACATTTATGAAAACATATGAAGTGATATTGAGCCGCTGTTGGCAGCAGTTTTCCACAAGTGTCGCTGACAGTGCAGAGGACAGCTCTGGTTCAGTGAGGGCAGCTCACAAGTCCTGGTAAAACAATCTTGTATGATGTGCCTGCTATAGGAGAGTTAGGCCAGGAACCTGGACAAAAAGGAGAGTCTTTAAGCCATTGAATATGATTTTAAACAGCTTTGGATAATAGCAGAAGTACGTGAAACGACACTTAGACAGGCATCAGAAACAGTTTCTACATAAAATAGGGGTGGGACAAAAAAATGTCCACATGTTTAAATCAGAAAAAAAGGCCAGAGGAAAGAGTATTTTGCAGTAAAAGAAATTAAACTCCCCTTCCAATATAACCTACCTACGGCAGGAGCTCAACACCTGGGGAATTTACAGGCCTGCCTTCCACCAGGATATGGAGAGCAGCAATAGTCGAGCAGGTCATTCCTGCCCAGGAGCCGGCAGCAGGGCTGAAATTGGACCCAGTCATTTGCGTCATCATCAAACAATTAGTAACTGCTTCAGGTGACTCGGGCCACCAGCCAGCGCTTTTGAAAATGCCTGTGGCCGGATAAGGGCTGTCATATTCCTGATGTCAACACCGAGGCTTTGCACTGAACTCTGCACCGTCACGTAAGAGCAGCCAGGCTGCTGGAGAAAAACATCCTCCCAAGGTAAAGAGCTGCCCAGGGTAGTGCAGGACAGATTTGGGACTGCACGGAAGGAGACACTGGGCCAACTCGCTTCCCGCCAGTGTGCAAAGGTTGGGCTGTGGTGGGGATTTCCAAAGTCAGAGGCTCACAAGGACAGGGAACCACATTCACAGATGAAATGGCCAAAGCTTGCTGATGCCCACGTTGGCCAGCAGAAATCATAACACTGGAGGTGCTCCTTTAGCCAGCTTAGTTTTTAGCATTTCACAAATCAAACTTGTTGATAAGCCATTTCTTGAAATGAGGAGAGCAATAATTTAATGAAATTGGAGTCATTATGGAAAATGCTTTGACATTGTCTGTAATGAGACATTTTCCTGATTCACCCTAGATCCAAAGGGAAACATTTCTATTACATGTGGTAAGTCAGCCAATTCAAATAGCATCTCTCTGTGAGATGTGACGTGTCTCTCTGGCTCAGCAGCTCTCAGTTATTAGTTTCTCCATCATCAGGTAGATGTGTTGACAACCAGAAAAGGCCTGCCAAACCATTGGCTCGGAGGGAGCCATCCCTGTATCTGCTACTGTCAGCATGACAAAGAAACATGCAGACCCCAGTTTTAGCCCTATCAAAGAGACAAGTATTTTAAAATCATACACCTAGGCAATCTTTTGTCCAACTTTTAAAAAAAAAATGGTAGGAAAAGATACCATTACCCCCATTTCTATCAGAAGTTCCTTTGAAGACACTTGGATAGACCAAATCAGAACTCACCATCTAGATACGGGGAGTTTTAGGGGAGACCTTCAGAGGATTTTAAACTTTAAGTGTGTCAGTGAGTTACTACCCCAGATGCAAAGGCATCACTGTGCATCAAGGACACAGGAGGCACACAAGCAGGTGAGGCAGGCTAAGGACAGCAGCTCTCAGTGGGCTGAATGCAGCAGAATTGACAAACAGGAGCTCTTCAGATACTGCTGGTTTTGCCTTCAACAACAAAACACCAAAAGTTGACTGGCGACAAACTGCAATTCATGTAAAGTGTGTTTCACTCCAAATTCACAGTTTTCCATTAAAAATTACAGACCATTGGCATTCAGAGATGTTTTGGCGGGAGAGAAGGAGCAAAAGATCAACTACCTAGTCCGTATGGATAAAGAGAATAGTCATAATTACTGCTGTGAATGTATGGAAGAGTTACTCAGTCTTTGGTTTAGGTCTTAAAATAATCCCTGTTAGATTATTAGTCAGATGATCTCGTAGGCAAGATAATCCAGACTTTCACAGTTTTTGGATTACATCTCTAATAGTTTTCCAGTCCTGGCATCTGCCGTCTTGTCTACAAACAAAACCAGGAAAAAATCCTCATAAAATAATAAACAAGGCAAAGGAATAAAAATACTGCAGAGCTGGAAGGAAAACCAACTACTTAGTAACACCACCATTTTCCACTAATCGCTTCCAAATTTTTAAAAATGGTTTTAATGTGGATATATTAATTCCAGATCCCTCATACTTATAACTCTTAGATGTTTTCTGTGGATTAAGTCCATTGCTGGTATAATAGTCTGGAGCCAAGTAGAGCTCACATTTACCATGGTTTGGGTTCTATGTGTTTTTCGGTAAACTGTGACTCCCCGCTGTTAGGCATATCCATCTTCCAAGAGCCAGAACATGAAGATAAACTGTTTTCATTGCTTTGCCATGGCTGAATTACACCTTCCTAACACCCAGATCCAGTTCCAAAAGGCAGCAAAACTGTAACAGATAGCCAGGGTGGAGGACTGTGCCCACTAGGCCTGTCAGCCCACTGGGTGCACGTGCACATGCATATTTAACAGATCAAAAGGGTGTATTGGAAGGGTGCTAAAAGTATTTCTGTGCCACATGGGGAAGCTTTAGAGAGAGCAGGGGAGAGAAAGAGAATAGAGAGCTGTTGGACTAAGCTATTAGTGCCTTTCTTGAGAGGACCTTTTATCACTGCTGTTCTCTTCCCATCACTAAAGCCTATGTTTGAGGAACTCAGAATATAAATCTACTTACCATCAAAAGAAAATCTCTCTGCATGTTAATGGTAGCACCCACCTGCAAGCCAGTCTCACAGGACCCCACGTGTCTAAACATCACCTCTAACCCCTGGACTCCTTCGAGTAAAGTAATGCGAAAACAGCTGAAACAAAGCAAGCAGTGAGAATGAAGTCCACTGCAGCCCTGCCTTGATACTTGAGACCCTTGCACATGCCCGGAGTCACAACTCAAGGCATCTACAGCAATCAGACAATACCTATCCAGATGTAGAGAGATGTCTACTTAGCAGGAAGATTTAACCTGAGCTAATGAGGGGGAAATGCATGCCCCTTAGGAAGATCTCTTCAGTAGCAAGTAATGAAATTTGTTTGATGCAAATGTAAGCCCCTGTTAAGAAATACAAACCAGACATTGCTTGTGCATTTCCAAACCAGTGTAGCTATTTTTATTTTTGTTTTGCATGTATCCCCACAGATTTTCAGAAGATGCTTTCAGATGTCTGGATTTTGCTATTCACTACATCCTTGACATCTTGTCTTTTTATGCACTGATTGGTTTGGTGTCATAAGAAGCAGTATGTGCATTCTGGCTCTTCAAGTATCCAACATGTCTATTTTCCATAAGGAACAAATCTTTATTTACCAGTTCATGCAAACTATCAAAGGAGAAGGATGACCTTCATTTACTCACAATGCTTTTGCTTACTTCCTCTGCTTGCTCTAAGCCTAGAGCTAAGTTCTTTCTCAGTAAATATTTTTCCATCTAAGAAACCGTTTTTCCATTACAGGGTTATAAGCTGTTAGCAAACTATGTTTTAATCAGGAATTAAGCCCTGCTGGAAATAAAGAAGCGCATGAAATGCTGGGGAAAGGAAGTTTCTAATCCAAAGAAAATATCTCAGAATGGAAAAAAAAAAAAAAAAATAGAAGGATGAGAGTGGAGGTGGGCAATTGCTTATCTTAAACCGAGTGGAGTACTAGTGAGCATATGCTATCTCCTCTTTCACTAGATAAAGTTGCCTACAGACACCAGAGAAAAAGACCATTAAATTGTTTCTTATCAATTTCATTTTCGTAGCTTCTGGCCTGGAGGAGGAGGTGGGAGTTAAGGTGGGCAGCAAAGTTTTATCGGTTCTCCACACGGGTGGGCAGAGTGGGCAAAGACCTCCAGAGGTCCCCACCACCTGCACCCAGCATCCATCACCAGGTAGCCAGTAAGAAACACAAAACAGTGCAACACCTGGGAGTGGGAATGGGAGCCTACCCAGTGCTCCTTTGACAAGACCTGAAACACACACCAGCCACCCAAACCCTCCCTGTGTGTGGCCATGGACCCCCAGCCTGGGCTCTGCCAAAGGTGAGGCTCCCAGTGGCCAGGCTGCACACTGGTGCCCAGCCAAAGCCATGCTCTGCCCCTCCAAGCAGTGCTGACCATCACCTTTTCTCTACTGATGTCACCTGACTCATTGCTGGAGTTGAAGTTGTGTTTGCTAGCATTCTTTTTTTCCCAGGATAACCAGAAACACAGCAATCTAGAAGTTTCTATGCTGAAATGGGAAAAAAACATATAAATATAGGAAACAACCAAACAAAAGATCAGTACAAAAGATAACCAAAAATGGCATGCTATGTCTTCAGGAAAAAAAATGCAAAGCATTAAGTTTAAATCATTATATTTTTATTCTGCAAACAAAAGAACAGTTTCTTCCACTTCAGTCCAAATAGTTTATCAAGCTAGCATATCACACACAGTAGCAGCTCCACCTCAAGAATTACAGTACAGTTACACAGATACATGTAAGTGTATACAAACACTTGCATTACCCAAGATACAGGTGTAGATTGGATTACATTGGACTGTATAATGTTACCTGCTCTTGGTTTCTTTGCCATTCCAGCTGTTAAGCAGAATCCAAATATTTATGTGATTGCATGTTATTTCAGCTAAAGACCTGTTAGAAACATCCAGCACAGAGCACAGATGGGGCTTATCCATAATTCATACGAAAATTTTTTTACCCCTGGCTGGATCCCACATGCTGCCCATTTGCAAATGCAGACACAGGATATCAGTTTTGTAAATGGATGTGTAGCAAGTTAATAGTATGTAAACTCCTAAGTCTCCTACTTATTTGTTCTGAATGGGCAGAGATGAGCTAGACTTACACCAGGATAAGAATTCATAAAAGGCATTGATTTGCTTTAAACCAGGGCAATTAGGTCAAACCGTCTTCTCTCTGATATCTACATCATCACCCAGCAGCACTGATTTTGACGGTGTGGAAGATTCCTGGGGCAAGATTCCGTCTGAGTTGTTCAAAACACAAGCTCACCCTGCAAGACACGGCTGGTGCTCACACAGCTCCTGCAGCCTGGGATTCACTTCAGCTATGCAGAATTTCATCTCCAACCAAGTTATCCCAGCCACCAAATACAGCTGCTGTGTGCAGTCAGGGGCAGAGCCAACACTGTGACATGAGAGAATGGCCTGCCATTGCACTGGTCAGGCAGCTAGGATTTCTGACACAGCTTTATGAAGCCTTAAGGTGTCCTGTACATGGCAGCTTTGCTGAGTTTTTCCCGAAAAGCAAAGGGTGAGGCATGTTGATTAAGTAGGAATCCTGCATCTGGAGTCCGTGTGAGAACTGGAGCAGGAGATCTCTAAACCTTTAGAAAGCCAAATAGATAGGATGTCCAGCACACTGCCAGGCTGCTCCCTGCCATCCTTCCCAACATGCAGTAATGTGCCTGGAGACATCCAAACTCAGCCTCCACGTGCTGAGGAGCCCTGAGAAAGATTAGTTTGGCACAGCATCAGTATTGAAGGCAGGGAAATACCCAGTCTAGCAACAAGAACATCACCCACCTACCAAGAGAAGGATGAATCACCTAGTTCACAAACTACATGAAACCTTGATTTATTGGTAAATTGTGACAAGTGGGCTGGGCTCTTCATCTCTGAACAGGCTATGCTGTTCAGGCAAACACCCCCAAACATCATTTGTGATGTGAAGTGCTGGTGGGGAGCTGCTGAGCTCATTGATGGAAAGGAACTGGCTTCCTCAAGTGTGGTTTTACTCTGAAGTAACTGCCTCGAAAAATTACCTTCCCTCCGCGGGCTGTGTCTCTTCAGAGTGAGTCAGAGTGTAATAGATGTCTTGGGTGACTGAGATAAGTTTGCATGGCCAGACACAGGCAACATGCTGAGCACAATCTGCATCCTGAGCTTGGAGCTCAGCCACAGCTGCAGAGCAAGACCACCCACCCGTGGGACAGGCTCCTTCCTGGTAATCCAGGTGGCACAGCTATGCTTCGTGGAAGCAGCCTTTCATTTTTGACTGCTTTCTATTTGAAACACCTCCTTCTGGTGCCTCCAGATGCTTTTTAACCTTTGCGATATTAATCACAAAAGCAGTCACAAACAGCACGCCATCAAAATGCAGGAGACCCAATTTCTGCTTCGCACAACACTAGGAAATTAAAATAATTTGTCACCTTGATTTCTTAGTAAACTGAGTGTTCAGTCCCCATGTGAGAGGTTTTAGCAGGCATGGAAACAAGCTCTCCCGTTTTCTTCACCCTGAGTGTGCCACATCACATAACTGAGTTAACGTGGACTATAAAATTTCCTCTGAAGTATCTGGTTTTGGTTCCCATATACATGGTCAGTGGCCTGAAGCAACAGATTACTATCACCAAAAGGAATTTTGTTAAAAGTCACCTGAAAGAGGAAGGAAAATGCAAGTTCTCTGGTTAGCTCGGTTTTTGACTTGGATGTCTGTCTCGCTTTTCCCCAGAAGAGGAGGCGATGGGATTCCCCAGCTGGCTTTTGCTGTTAAACACCAGTCTTGTCTGCCACATTTTTCCCTGAAGGCAGCCAAGCTAAAGAAGAAAAAGACTTGCAAAGTAAAAAAAACCTGCTTGTCGGGGACCTTGTTTTGCTGCATAGCGCAAATACCTGAAATACTTGGGAAAAAAAGGTATTCTTGCTTTAAAAGAAAAACCTGCAGATTATCCATCAAGGTTCAAGGAAAATTAGTCAATTACTTAATTCTTCATTAAGTTCCTGAACATATTCCAAGGAAATCTACAGACATATGCAGTGTTTTTTAATGTAGCCAAGTTATGAAAAAGGAGAACACTTCAGGTCTCAAGTCAGTAATCTCTTTCTTAAGACATAAACTACCACAATCAGTCTGCATCTTGAGAATATCCTCTTTTATATTTAATTTTAAAATTTTAATTAAACTTACTTTCCTTTAGAATTTCTGAAAGGAAAAAAATGCTTGAAAGTGGGACATGGGGATACTCTAAAAACAGAGGGGAAAAAAGAACTGCTCCAAATTGCCTTCAGATCAAGTCATTCTCCAAAGCCCAAGTTCAAGCTAACCCTGGGTTAATACTGAGCTAGCAAGAGCAGCAGTCTGTGAAACCATTCACTCTCCATTTAGATGTTCGGGGTAAGGAAAAAGAAATGGGAAAAAACACAAACTTATGTATGAGGTTAGATCTTCTTAAGAAACCAAGAAAGAGCTGGGGTTTTTTCCTTTTTTTGTCTTCCATCTTGCCTTTCTTTTGTTGGGTGCTGCTTTGGAGCACACATATGTTTATGTTATCCACGCTTATGGCCCCCACTGGGGGCTCACAAAAATGAATGCAAGATTTAGTCCATTCACAGATGCAGAGGGAAGCCCAAGCCCATGCTTGAGGGCTTTGATCTGCCAAGATTCATCAGCAGACTCCATGGCAGTGCCAGACACAGCTGCTGAACACGCACATCTCACTGCTGGAGAAACATCCCTGCTAGAGGGGCAGTGAGGGCTTTGGCCAGGGTTTGCACACAGTGCAGTGCAGACAGGGGGAAGCCTGTGAATCAAAATGGGCACTTTCCCAAGGGCTTCTCGGGACATTTACAAGTCTAATTCTAAATGTAGTTTACTCAAGCATGGCCGCTAGCAGAGCTGCAGGCACACCACCCCCTCACGCTCCACCTTCATATCCCTCAGGCGACCATCCCTGTTCCTGGCCATCTCTTGTCCCAGGACACCGCATCCCCAGGCTCCAACCCAGTGCTTGTAAACACCTCCACTGTCTGGGACTCAGCCCCATCCCTCACTCTTAGGAGCCAGGAGCTGCCCACACAACGCCTTTGCCACCAGCTGTGACACTTGCACTCTGCAAGTGAGGATTTAGTGGAAAGGTAAATATATTTGCCCTCATTTTGTACATGGTGGAGGTGTTGTTGGATCCACCAGTAAGCACACTGATGGACTTCTCTGAGCCACCCACAACGCTTCAACAGGACTCAACCTTGCTGCCACCCTGTCCTCAGCAGATCAACTTTCCCAGAGCTGCCAAACTCTCAGGAGATAGTCCAGTGCTGTACAGAGCTGTGGACAGAGAAGAACATGACCTCAGATCTACTCATTCACGCTAAGAAAGGCTGAAAGTGGTGGGGTACCCTGTGCTAGGGGCCCAGTCTGGGCTGTGGGAGGCAAGAGGAGGGGCAGAATCCCAAACCAGCACCAGCAGATCTACAGGGGAGGGAGTCATGGTGCTGGAACCAAGTATCTACATCTTCCACCACAAACTGATCTCCATCAAGCACATTTCTGAGTGAGAAGGAAATATTGATACAGAACATGCTGGATAGAAAAAAAATCACCCTGAAAATTTGGGCAGTTAAGCAGAGTACATGAATCTTTTTCTCTGAAAACCCCATAGATATCATTTGACAGTTTGCTCAGCCCTCCAGATTGTTGCTGACAATTTCGGGTTTTTCAGGAGAATTAGTCATGCTGTAAATTGTTACACTTGAAATGAAAACCACAATCACCAGTTTATCATACATCTAATTAAAACAAACCTAAGTATTTCACACTATATATACACTGTGGTGTTCATGTGCCAAACATTAAGATACAAAATACTTCGGAGTTCATATTGACGTCAGTTTTCTGCTTCAATCAACATTTACCTTTTAGGTCAATACATTTTTGTGTTTGCCATAACAGAAGCTAGAATCAACATGCTAACACACCTGTAATTATTCCATTTAACTCTTTCAGTGTTTGAAATAAAGTTTGTAAGGAAAAGGCAAAGCTAAATACAAGTGTGCAGTGGCTTTGCCTGGCCTTTCACTCAGTTAAAACCAGAAAAATACTATTGCAGGGCTGTTATCTGGAAGAATCACCTTGTTCTTTGCCAGCATTGGCACAAAATATATAACAACATTGCCAGTAATATTAAATACAAGTAATAGCCCACCTGAATAGCCGGGAGACAAACATTCAGTTATTAAAAGTGATGGTACAGAATTGCCTCATTAAGCCCGGTAGCTCACTGTTTATAATGGGCTAGCGCCAAAAGAAGAACATAGTTACACAGCTTTTATTGCTATTGTCTCCGTGCATTGAAGTATCTGTTTTCAGATAACCTACAAAAAAAACCCAATTTTAATCAACGTGAGGTATTTGAACTCTGTGGCCATCATTTGGTTCAGCTCTGATGAGATAAGTAGCAGAACGTTTGTTCATCTGTTTGGTTTATACAACAAGTAAAGTTCTGCCTTTTTTTACACCCTGCTGCTCTTGCCAGCATTACCAGTGCTGGCTTGAGAGCTGGTGGAGAACACAACATCTGCCCAGGGGTGGATGGTCTGTGTCACGAGTGCCACAAAGGCTGGCAAACCATGACCACGGGTGCCATTGACTTCCTCAGCACTGCCATCCCAGGGAATGGTTTTTTGTCTCCAGACATTCAAGCTTAAAATGGTCTCAGGATAAGAAGAGTATGTAGGAATGGTATAAAATGTGCACACACAAAGTCACATGTGCCCTGCCAAAAAGCACACACGCATATTCACATGGGAGGTTTGTTGGCAGGCTTGCTCCCTTGCCTTCTCTCTCACATGTATATGTATATATGCATATATGTATGTATACATACATATATATGTCTGTGTATATTTTCTTTTTTTCTGGGCCACAAGTCTTCCTGCAAGCTTAGAATTGCCAAAACCCCTTTCATTAGCCTTACTCTAAATTGTTGACAAGAGCAACAGCTGTTCAGAGAAGAGAGGAAAATACATGTATGTACAGCAGGGAAGAAAAGGCATTCATGGAGAGAAGCGCAGGAGAACAGAGGAGGTTCCACTGTTCACAGGGAAAGCACACCATCAGGGAGGTGCAGTACCCTCTGAATGGGGTAACCAGGAGTTTCTAGGCAGCTCTCTAACAACTGTTCGCCTGCCTCCATTCCAGGAGTGGGAACACTATCCCCAGTTTCTCTCTGGGATGTGGGCACGGGGTGTTTCAGTGGCTGCTGTTCATGTCCAGGACAGAGCCATGATGCTGACACTGGAACTTCTCTTGTGCAGCACTAGTTCCATGCCTCCCTGCACTCATCCCCATCCCAATTACAGCTCCTCAAAGGAGAAGGGAGGAGGAAGGTCAATGTGCTCCACTGCAGACTGAAAATAAAGATTAAAAAAACATGCAAAATTGTCTATTAGTGCATGAAAGACAAACACTGTTTGCCTCACTTTCCAGCAACTCACTACCTTAATGGCAGAAGATAGACAATTAATAGTGTGGCTTCCGTGTTAAATCATGTTGGGGGCTATGGCTTAAACCCACTTTAAAGAAACTAGGCCAATCATTTTACAAGGCGTGGGAATTGTTAAATTGGGCTACCCCTTCTACTTTATACAATTGCATGAAAACTGGTATTGTGGAGAGGTTTAATGAAGGCCTTATATAGCTCTAGGTCAGCACATTTGCATTTGTGAAGATTACATTGAAAACACAAGAAATGAAACAGCATGAACAAACAGCAGTGTTTTCATCTTAAAAAAAAAAAAAACACAACACATTCCATCCGTGGGAATATGGTACGAAAGACTGGGAAACAATGGTTTCTATTTCCAGCTCTGCTGTCAACTTACAGGAGTCTGACCTTAAGCAAATCATTTTATTCTGGAACCTCGTTTATCTGCCTCGGGTGTGTAGAGGCTCATTAGTACTCTTCTAATGAGCTTCATATAATCATATGCAAAGCAGAGCGTTTTAGTAGATTTTGGAAGAGTAGGATTTGTAAAGCCCTTTGAAATTCATTATGATGTAGATATGTAAAAATCTGCCTCTTGCTTGCTCTCTCTCACACACACTCTCTCTAGGTGATAAAGATAAATTCCATTAAAAAATTTCAATTCCCAAGCACAAACAGTGTAAACCCAAAGTCCAGTTCTTGAAGTTTTATTACTTCTTTGAAATAACAGCGCTAACACTCACACTCAAAAGAAACACAAACAGCAGCAGGGTACTGGGGTAGCTGATCTTGAGCAAGCAATAAAAGCCTATACAAAGTTGAACTTTGGATTACACGCCATGCTGAGTTATTGAATTTGACAGGTTAATTTGTTCATGTCTTTGACTTGATTTATACACTCACTGTACACTTGCAGGATTCCTCCTCTTCAGGTGTTGCTTTTATACTTCTTACCTTGTTGTAGCCTCAGTAGTACGGAGGCAGTCACCTGCTCTGAGTGCACAATTGCAAACTTGTCTTTTACTAAGCTAAGTGGTATAGGTGGAAGAAAACCTAGTTGTCATGCCCACAGCCCAAAAGCAAAGAATGACCATGTTCCCAAAGGAATGTCTTAATTTTTTGCAGTTATAACAGTTGGTTTAATAAAATATTACAGCTTTACCTACAAATCTCACCCATCTTTCGTCCTTTTGTGACAAAATACCGGGATAAAAGCTCTGACTTAGCCTCCTCACTGGAAATAAGAGGTATAGAGGTTTTGACTGGGATATTTGCTTCATAGCAGCTCATATGGTGCTGTGTTTCAGATTTGTGACCAAAACAGTGTTGAGAGCACACTAATGTTTTAGTTACTGCTGAACACTGTTTATACAGCATCAGGAGCTTTTCTGCTCCTCAGGCTGCCCTGCCCATGAGTGAGCTGGGGGTGTATCAGAAGCTGGAAGGGGACACAGCCAGAGGACATCTGACTCCAACTCACCAAAGGGATATCCCACACCTTATGCTGTTGTGCCTCCTACACGTGGGCATCAAGGAGAGCCATTTGCCAACTCCAGCTCCAGTCTCACAGGCAGAGGTGAGCCCTCGCTGCTCAGGGAGACATGTGCTCATACTTAAAATGGAATACTTTCCTGGGGAAGAAAGAAAAGATTTGCTGTAGGAGAAATGGCCAGAGCAGTCCTATATGAGGCGTCAAGGCTCTGGTGAGCCACAGTCTCCTTGCAAGAATATCCCAGCTATTTGAGAGTGAGGAATAGTGTTGGAAGTTAATTGCAATGGTGGAGAAGTTGTCCTGGTTTGTTTGGTGCAAGCTTTATGCGCACTAAGTGTTTGCTTGGTTGGAGGTTTTGGGTGTTAAAAGTAAAGGAAAATTATATTTTTGAGTGACAGATGAGGCAAAGGTCCCCTTGGCAACTACGGTTTTGCCAAGGCAAGGAAGCAGCAGAAAGATCATTGCTTTATAGGAGATCAAATCAGATTTTTATCACTGATTGGTTTTGTACCATTTGTTTTTTCCTTGAACCTAATTGCATTACTTTGCATTTATCCTTGGGTAAGGAAAAGATAAAAAAGGTATAAGATTCGATTTAAGAGAAATTAGGTCAGGCAAGGAGGTTGGAAGGCTTTAATTATAGCCTTGTCTTACCAACCGACTAGTTTTGTTCACCCTCTGCACTTGCTGTAACCTCTCAGAAACACAGGGAAGGCCCTCCACACCCTTCTACAGCCAGTCAAAAAATCTCATCTCCCTGCACATCCCCACAAGGCTCTCAGGATTTCACCATATCAGGAGCAGATCTCAAACCACCACCCAGATCCAGCAGGCTTCCGTGCTCCTTGAGCCAGCATCACTTTGCCTTGATGGGGCAAACAATCTCCAGCACAATCCCCTCACCATGCAATCTGGGAGAAGGTGACTGCAGCACAGCAGTCAGCTTCTTTTACCCATCACCTTCCTCCCTGTGCTGCTGCTCTTCCATCCCCAAGCTGCAGGCCTTGTCTCTTAATGGGATCCCAAAGTTGTCCATGGGATCAAACCTGTGAGCAGACATTGAAGGGGTCCATGTTAAAAATAACCCTTTAAAAAAAAAAAGAAAAGTATGTGGGAAGAGTCACTGAGGCCATTCAACACCTGGCAAAGCCAAGGAGGTGGCGATCGGTGGGAGTGGGCATGAGGAAGGATGGGGCAAAACCTCGTGTCTCAACCTGTATCCTTGGAGGAGACAGAGCTGGAGTCCATTCCCACCAATTTCTGATGTCCTCTGTCCTGCAAAAGCTGGCATCAGTGCTTGGAAACCTTGGATGGATCAGTGTCAAGCCCTCCTTGGTGGAGACAGGTCTTTCACTAAGGGCAGGATAAACAGATAAACAGTCAGTGTTCAGATAAACAGTCTTCAGGGAAACAAGATTTTCCCCCAAACACATGCTGGCAGCTTGCCACCATGTCCCTTGCCAAAACAACACATTATTAAACCCCCTCAACACCAGAACTCACAAGAAGCGGTGTGACCCACGTGGGGACAGCACTGGACCAGTCACCTGGGCCGCTGCCAAGGGAAGCAGAGAAGCCCAAGCATCCAGCATCCAAGAGAGAGGGTGCTGCTGGCACCCAGCACCTCAGCAGCCTTTCTCAGAGAGGGAGAAGGGACATAGCAGAGCCCCTGCATCCCCCCCTGCCTGGTACTGAGCTACCCCTGCTGTCCATGACTTCTCCTGGGAGAGGCCTCCCTTACTGCATCCATGCCACAAAGGTGACAGCTGATGTATAAAGAAATGTCAAGAAGGCATTTAAGGCTTCTCATGCCCTCAGGATGCCTGTGCCAGTGCCACTCCTAATGCTGTAAACTGGATGTGACCGGAATGGAGAGGAGATCACAGCTCCCCTTTGCCCACTGCAGAAAAACATCTCTTTCCTTCCAGACAGGAATGAACCAGTGTGGGGTAGGGCCATCAAAAATCCCCGCACTGCTTGCAATTACCAACACAGTTGTGTTGCCTACTTCTGGAGCCAGGACTGACATGGGGCTGTTTCCTACCTCTCAGGCCCAGACAACTAGCAGGCCCACCCACTCCTTCCTTAAGGGAGGGCTTGTTCCCTGCTGGGTGCATGAGCTGGCTCTACATGCATTTACATGTCTTCTGATAGCACCCAGAGAGTCACTCTTCCAAAATCCCTGCACTAGAGACACTGGGAGTCTACTATGATGTTTTGATGATTAACCCCAAACTCAATCCCCATCATGCAGACCTCTACCCCTGTGCCTGCCTCAGGAATTTGTACACAGCTCCAGGCTGGGCTGTGTGTGATGATGAGCTTTCCCTTGCAGAACTAACAGGATGTTTTTGCACTTTAGCCATCCTCATGCACTCATACACACATTTGCATGGACAGCTTTGCAAGTGGGGTCACAAGAGAGCACCTTGGGGTCTGAGAGCATTCTCCTGGTGCCAGCAGCCCAGGCAAGCATCTGCATGGACACAGGAAGCTGCTCCTCTGAGAGCAGGAAAGGGGAAGATGAAAGGTTTTAAGAACAAGTATCTTCTTTCCCCACTGCTGAAGATCTCTTTCACTTGCACCACTCTCTCTCTCCCCCTCCAAAACAAGGTTTAGCTCACCAGAAAGCAAAGAAAAGCAACAAGGAAAATGTGGAATAGGAGCACAGCAGCAGGGAGAGCCAGGGCCCCAGCCTGGCAAGGCAGAAGAGAGCAAGCCGAGCCATGCCACCAAGAGCTCCCAGTTCCCATTGCCTCCCACCCGCTTCCGTCGGAGCAGGCGCGCCACTCGCTCTGCCGTGGTGCCAAGGCCTATCCCCCCACGCCTGCCCCTCCTGCTCCTCGCCCATCCCGGCACACAGCGTGCCAAGGCACACAGGCACTGGGCTGCAGCCAAACACAGGTTTTTTTGAGCAAATTCATCCATCTTCTGCTCAGCAGCCCAGTCTCCACTTCTGCAGGCAAATGATCAGTCTCACAGCCCATCCTCACCCCAACTAGCACAAGGCACCTGCAGAAAAGGGCACCCCACACTGATGCTCCAGGGTTGTTTTCAAGGCCATTGTGTATCTTACAATCAAAACGACCAGGTATTTCCAAATCTGTATAGTGGGGCATTCTTTTCTGGTTAACATGTCTTGTGGACAAAAAGCAAAAGACCATCTTTAACGCAACTGGAGAACACTGAACACATTTTGAGAATGCTGCAGTTGTGACCTCTGCAAGAGCCAAGCAGGAAGTCCTCCCCCATCACAGTAGGTACTGCCAAGGTGCTATTGAGCTATGCACCAAAGGAGGCTGGTGGTACTAGAAACAGGATACAATGAAGGCCACAAGAGCTGCAGGGTCTCTCTACACTGTTTTTCCCCTAAGGCACCTCCACTTGGAATGAAGTTTCCAGCTGGGCTGACAGACTTGGAAGCTGAACTTCTTTTTAGCAAGAGAATAGGCCTAACACGAACTTCCCCACAGCCTTCTGATAAGGACATGACAGTCAGGAACCACACCTAAGGAAGCTCGTCCCGGGCTTGTTGCAGTCTGCAAGGTCTCTGCCAGCCTTGGAAGAGGATGGTGTTTTTGGGGAGAGAGGGGCTGTGCCATCCCCTTCACAGCAGCACACAGGGATGTCCTTGGCAACAGCAGCCTCCTATCTCCTGGAGTACAGCTGGGGTACTGCAGGGAGAGCTGGGCACCACGCTCGCTCTCAGGCACGTTTCTTCGCAGAGAGAGTGATTTTCACATGGACATCTTGAGAGTCTGCTGAGATTTATTGTTGAGTCAACAACACATTATGCAAAAGGCCCTGTGAGATGTAGCAGGAGCTGGCAGCTGCCATGGCACTGCAGAAGGAAAGTCAGAAAACTGTGTCCCCCACTCTGAGATATCACAGCATTTCCATACCTTATGTTATGCACCTGATGTGTTTTGAAGGGACAAGCCACCGGTGTACATCCTGGTGATCCAAGATGTTATCACTTTGTTAAGAGAAAGACTGAAGATAGGCAGATATGGACATGCAGGGAATATCTTGCTTAAAAAAAAAAAGGAGGGGGGGGATAAAGTACAACTTTCTGTGGGAAACAGTCTCCCCACAGGAAGAAGTAGAGGTTTCTTTTAAGTGGGTTTATTTTCTTTTCAACAGTACAAGAATTTTGCTTTAAAGGAATGGTGTTTCACCTGCAAAACCAGAGTTCATTTTATCTCCTCCCACTTCTCATTAATCAACCTCAAAGAACATTTTTACAATAAAGAGATACAATATTAGTTAAACTAATGACTTACACAGACAGAATCATTCCCGCAATCTTGCCGAATGTTTGGAGCAAGGAGACAGGTCCTGAGAATTGACTGGGGGGAATGAGGCTCTTAAACAAGGGTTGCTCTGCAGAAGGCTCCTCAGTACCAGCAAAAAATCCTGGACGTACCAGCAAAAAACCCTGGACTTACCAGCCTCCATCAACTGCATTGATGAGGCACATGGCCTAGGCCACAAAGACGTGGCACAGCAAAGAACACTTCTGTGTAAACACAGACAGAAGTTGGAAATCTTCATGGTCCAGTTTTGGGAAAGAAAGGGCAACACTATGGAAATTGCTGGCCCCTGTGCTGAGAGGCAGGATGGCTATTCTAGACAAAGCCCCATGTGCACGGTGGGCAGGAGGGTGAGCTGCAGGCTGTGCCAGCCTTCAGTGTGGGTGAAGAGAGAGGCACAGGGGCTGCAGGAGTGCTGGGCCCTGCACATGTGGGAGAGAAGCAGGCACTCAACATTTCAGCAATGGGTTATGACCAGAGGAATTCGAAAAGGAGACTAAGGTGGTAGAATAGATTCATTCTAGGCTCATCAACAAGGTTTGTCTGTTTCTAGGTTTGACCACTTTTCCTTCCTCTTCTAGTCTCTCAAGTTTCAATTGCCTTTTCCACAGCCAACACTTTAGTAGTAGCCGACACAAAAGGAAACGTTGGTGGTGCTACAAAAGAAAGCTCTTAGGACTTGGACAAGTTAGAAAATGGTCAGGAGAGAAGATGGATGCGGTGGTGAGGCTGGAAATGGATTCAACTCTGGGAACAGCAACACAGAGTACAATGCAGAGTGGTGAGGGACACTGAATGCTGTAACAACTTGCTAAGCCTAAGCTCCACAGAGCTGGAACCCTCAAAGGCATCAGGAGAGGCAGGATCTGACTGCCCAAGCACAGAACCAGTGCTCCAAGTAGGAGCCTGAGCAGACAATGGGGAAAAGGCCAGGTTTCATGGGGCTTTGAGCAACTTGGTCTAGTGGAAATTGTTCTTCCCTATGGCACAGGGGCTGGAACTAGATGGTCTTTAAAGTCCTTTCCAACCCAAACCATTCCATGATTCTATAGTAAAGATATGTTGGACTGAATACAGTAAGATAAAGGCTCTTGGAGCTGCTCAAGAAAAGGGTCAACAAAGAGTCTTCAGAACTAGTCTTGAGCAAAAAACAGGTCTCAAAATGAAGTTTGTCAGCAAAGGGGAAGAGAAAGTTGCAAAGTGTATCCCACCAAAGAAATAGGGACACCAGCAGAGAAAAGAAACCAAAACCACTATCAAAGCAAGAAATAAGAGGGATGGGGGAACTGGACAGACAGAGGACATCAAAGAATGCATTAAAGCAAACAGAGAAGAGAGAGAAAAAAATAAAATAAATTGACCAACACTCTCCAGTGCCTAAAAAAGGCAGGTATGATGTAGGCTCTGAAAGAACAAGGCAATAGGGACCTGGTGGCACAGGACAAGGCCAGAGGCTTGCAGCAGGACCATAAAGGCTCACAGGAAAGCACGGGAAGGATGATCCATAGTATCAAAGAAAGATACGAGTAGATGGGGAAGCAGGAGTAGGAAAAGATGAGAGAATGGCCAAGGCAAGCCAGAAGCAAAGCTAATGGTTTTAACAAAGGCACAGAAGAGTCCCTACTGGTATGGCAACACTAATTAAGAGGATGTAGCACCAAGATATGATGGCAGCAAATTAATTAAAGGTTGTTAAGGAGAAGTAATTTAAGGTTAATAAGAGACAGTAATTTATCAGGAGCCAACAAGAATAAAGAGTTCAGGAGCAGTAAATTCAACAATGGAATAAAAATAAACAGGCAGAGCAAGAACCAGAGCCACCAGCATGGTAACAAGGACAATGCCACAGCAGCATATAAAGTCTGTGCACAAATGGTGAGTGGCTGATGGAGTCCCAGAAGGAGCTGTCAGGCCTCCTCCCTCTCCTTATTCAAATCTTCCCTGAATATCCATCTGCGCCAGGAGGTCTTTGGGAAGATATCAAGCCAGTGATCAGGGAAGACGCATCTTTTTGAAGTAGGGCCCCTATTGCACTTGTCCCTGCACCCAGCATCTCAACCAACAGCTCTTGGGGCAGAGGTTGTTGGGGGGGAATGGATACAAGGTTGGGGGAGGGCGGCAGACACCAGTAGATCCCTGAAGGAAAGTGCCATTGCTGGGCTTGCAGAGCACAGGCAGCATAAGGAAGGGGCAAGAGGACTTCACAGTTGCAGCCCCAGCTAAGGAGCGACAACCAAGCTCTTGCTTGGGGAGCAAAGAACCATCCTTCCATGGGAGTGGGGAAACAGGAGTCCAGGCATAATCTGGTAGCAGGAAGGCAAGAGGAGCAGGCTGCCTTCCCCACAGCTCTTGCTGCATCTTTACAGCACCTTCCTAGAAAGCACATGAAGCTTATTAGCCATGTTCCTGGTGCTCCTGCTCTGTCCAGCTCAGACAAACAGGAGATGACTGCTATTGTTCCTGCAGCAAGGATACTTCTCACTCGCTCATGCCCAGTGTCCAAAGCCAGACAGACAAAAGTGCACACCCATCCCGCTGCTCTCCACATCCAAGCTTGAAAATCCCAATCCTGAGCTCAGACTGCTTCAAAAAGGGCGTGAGTGGCCAGCGACCGCACACCGGCGGTCAGGTTTGCTCCAGCGCTCCCCCCCATCAGCTGTCCCCGGGCCCAGCCACAGTCACCGCAGCCCAGCCTGCTCTTCCAGCTGGGGACGCGAGGCATGGAAAGGAAGGGCTGCCCTGGAATCAGGAGACGCACCTTGAGACATGGATGCAGAGAGCGTGGGAAAGAGGCTAACGACATTCATGTTCATCAGAAGGCAGATAAAACCACTACAAGAATAAAATTTCATGATGACAGCTAAGGCAGAAGAAACAAAAATTCATTGTTTACTGTGTCTATAATAAAGTACAAAGGTACCTGCCTTTGCATTACTGGTTGCACAAACAGGTTTCAGCCCTGGGTAAGGACTAGAACTTGCTGGTGCATTGTATGTTGGCTTCCAGGTGGTAGATCAACCCTTTGCAGTGTTAACTCAACCCTCTGTGCCACAAGGTACATGCAAAACACCTTTCCTGGGGTCCTTCTCCTTATGGAAACAGAAAGCAGAGATGGCAAGACTTACTAGTTCACACAGACATAGAGATTTATGGATTTATCAGGTACAGGGAGGACATTAGGGTCCTCACAAACAGCCAAGGAACGTGCTTCATCCTCACTAGGCATGGGAGAGTCTACATGGGCATTCATTCTCAGGACAGAAAATCATTAGAAACCTGACTTATAGTCTTCATAATGCTTTGTTTTTCACTAGTGCACTCAATTTGCAAATTCAAGAGAACAGCATGGGAAAAGTTTCTATTTTTAACAAAAGAAGGTAAAAACTTCTGAAGTAATGAATTACTCCTGGATAAAAAGATTCATCTTCTTGAAAGACTTTTGCTGCCTTGTGTACTCCCACACAATACATTTTACATACTTACATTTTGCATGCATATATATACATGCAATTCTCCTACAGAGTACAAAAATAAATTGATCCATAATATAAACTTACTCTACATATGCATGTTTTTTATTCACAGACATGTGTGAGAAAGTTTGAGAAAATGAATAACCATACCAGCCTGAGACTAGAGCCAGGGGCTAGAACAGAAGTGGATAAAAGCTGTGTAAAAATAAAAAAAATTAAAGCAGTAAAGCATCCTGTCCTATCTGCTAATTTTTAAAGACTTTCTTTTTCCCTCCCATGTTTATTTTTGTTAAGAGAGGTCCATCCATCCCAAGCACCAGAGCAGCTGACCCAGTGGCGTAGTTACCTCCAGATGAGTCAACCATGTCCTGAGCTGAATCTCCACACTTCTATCCCAGTAGGAAGACTTATTTCATAAAGCTCCAGGAGAGCATTCATGGTGATGTCTTAAGCACCATTAAAAGCTCAGACCACCAAGACAAATGCTTATTCCTCAGTTTGACTCATCTCCCCTTTTTATTTTTTGAGAAAGCCATTAGTGACTAAGCATGACCAGCTTTTTAAAATGCCTTTATATGATTTCGCCTCACTTAAAAACATTTTCCTAGTTTTGCCTCAAATGTTCACAAAATGCAGTGAGTCTAGAGGCATGGGTCTAGCTCAGAGTTCCCTTCCATTGTAGCATACTCAATTTGCTCTGGTGCATTTTTTCCCTAGTCTGGGTCTGCTTTTTCTCTTCCTGTTCCAGCAATCAGGCCTTAGAAAGATTAGATTTTTCAGGTGAAAAAGCTCATTTTGAGGCTTTGTCCAATGGCTGCTCCAAACAGCCTGGCAATCCTAGCAGTGAGCAAAAGCCGCATCACAGGCAGGGTCTCCAAACTGAGCACGCAAAAAACATGAACTCAGCATGAATGACCTACAGAAGGATCATGAATGACTGATAGATCAGTCATTACTCATCGTGTTATTTGGCAAATTTAGAAAGAGCAGGCATCTAGAAGGATAACTGCAAGGCTGCACAGCCTTTGGATGGAGCTCTTGTGGTTCTTTGAGTATCTTCAGACGAGCTTCTTTCCTTCTCACTGCTTCTGGTTTCTTATCTGGCCGATGGGACTAGTGATTACTACTGGCTTTTGAAGCCACCTGGAAATCTACTGATGAATAATGATAATAGCACGCTACTATCTTGATGGTTTTTCTCAAACTGCTCCTAAAACACTTCCCCCCAAATGAACGTGGGCTGTCACTGGTGACCCAGTTCTTACTCCCACACAGTACATCCAACTGCATCACAGTGCAGAGGACATAGGCAGCACTGTAAGCACCTCTTGGGATTTTTCATCACTGTGACCTCGAACCTCCAATTTTTCCTACAGAAACGGCAAATTTATCGGCATCACTTACTGGGCTGATTTAGTGGAGTGAAAGTCCTTGGGCTAGGACATCTATTCTGCCTGTGGATAAACAACAAGGTGTATGTGCTCAGCTCTTCAGGGTTTATTGGCTAGCCAGGAATAGCAGTGTCTATGGAGTCCCTGCCCTTTTTTATAGCAAGACTGGCTCTGAAGCTTACGGGGCAGATCTGGGGCTTCCCACAAAAGCCTCTAGATGGACTGAAGGCTGTCCTCAGGAGCCGTGGACTGAAATGACCCAAGTTCTACCTTGCTCCCAGGTTGAGTCAATGGAAAGAGCTCAGCACTGCTGAAGAGAATTTTTATTTGGGGCCAACACACAGCATTTGATACCATGACCTACCTTAGAAACAAATGGTACCCACAGTGGTACCAAAAGGTCACCTATGTGACCAAGACTATCTGAACAGAACTAAAAACTTTGATTAAGCATATGCAAAAGCATCTCTACACTGCATCCACAAGACTGTTCACTCAGACTCTTCAGTCTGCCTTGCAGCCCAGACACATCTACAAAAGAAATGTACAACTTCTTTCAATTGTCTGCTCCCCCTTCTAAATCTAAAGCACCACCTTAGTCATCTTTCCCTCAGGCTTTCTGACTAGCAAAGGGGAAGGGAAAAATTTCACCAGAAACAAAGGGGGAAAACACATGTGAAGTATAGGTTGGTTAGTCCAGCAATCACTTTCTCAAAACAGCCTAGACCACATTTTCAGAGCTAAGAGTAAGGATTACCAGGTAAAACAAAGAGTTATTGAGACAGTCAGTCACGAGAGCTGAAAACAGACACTAAGAAAACACAGCCCAAGATATTTTTCTCTTCTCCAGCAAGACTGAGACAGGTGCCTCAAGAAGAAACCAGCCTCTAAATTTCACTATTACAAGAGACTACCTCAGGTGTAGGACTTTTGCACTAATGTAGTTCCCAATTTCATTAGTGCTGCCTTGAGTTTTTTTGCTATCAGCAATCAGATCTAAAGAAACACTGTAAGACTAGACACTGGTCCACTAGCCAACAACAGTCGGGAAATTTTGCCAGGAAAAGAGCTGACCATATGGGCTTTGTGTACAGATAAGCATTCCCTCCCAAGCCATCAGTATCTCAGGCCAAGAATAACACCAAACATGAAAAGTAATAGATAATAATAGAAGGATTTGAATGTGTTGAAATAGCAGGTCAATTTTTGGCAGATACTTAATTGCAGGAATCTGTTCTTCACCTTTACGTGTTCACTTCAACCATCCTCAGCTCTTCCCTCATACAGGAGAGCATATACATTTCTAAAAGAAAGGCAAACAGACCAGCAAACTGTCAGGTAAGAAGAACAAGCAGCTCATGTCGTATCTTCACAGCCAGTTCTACCACACCCAACCTCTCTAAGAACCTACTTCCTGGCTATGTTTTTGTTTTCTGATAAAAATATAAAATGAGCAATAACTGTGGGAAATGTACATTTTCCATCTCCAGAAGCAGAACATATTTGTTGTAAATCATGGATTGCCACCTTCCACAACTCCAGCCAGATGAGTAGCCCACAAAAATCAAAAAGCAGCCCTTTACTGAGGTTTGGCTTACTTAGACAAACAAATCAGAAACATCCTGGGAACAAAGCACCATGTGTCTTGATATTCCTACTTGGACCTGAGCCAGAGTCTCTTCTGTCTCTGCTGCAATCAGAGAAATAATTGGTGAGCCTACATCCACATCAATAAAAGCTATTCAGTACTTCCCGAGAACCATAAGTTATCAGGGAAACAATATTAGCCTGCTAAATATTTAGTGTCACTTGGCCTTCAGTAAAAAGGAATTGTTTTTAATAGCTAGTTAAATCGGGCCAGATATGCCAGACCTTCCCAAGATCATAGGAGAGAAAAATGAGTCAGTTAGAGCAGGGATGCTTTCTTGTGAAATTACCTACTGTACTCTCCAGACGATGAAATTATGCTCCAGGCAGATGAAGTTAGCTTCAAACACCTGAGCCTCCCCCTAGGAATTTGCTGACCTGGAGTGCCAGGAGTGCCCCTTCCGGAAGGGCACAAGTGCCACAGAAAGCACCACACTGCTTGCTAAGTGCCTCTCACCTACTTTGTGCTCAAGCACTGGCTGAGCACGTGCCAACGCTCTGCCAACCTTACAAGCCCGGGGTACTTTATCCCTATGTGAGATGACTCAGTCAATGCCACTCAGAAAGGAGTGCCAGGCAGTCAGATCAGGCTGATCTGAAGGACCAGAATAGCTCATCAGCAAGTCTTTTTCCTGTGTACTCATCTCTTATAAAGAAAATGAAAATTAACTGGAAACAGTACTATCGGGCTCCTTGTACAAATAAAAATATATACCCAAGGCAGGGTCACTTGCAGTGAGAGGTGCAGATTGACAGCATCTTCAACACAATCTAGACACAATTAGCTGTTCACATAAAGAGGTGCCATTTCATCTTTGCATAACCTAATGAGAAATTCAATTCCATTTCCTACTGCTTGCAGTGAGCTTGGTACCTTCATCAATAGCTTCCAGCTCTCATGCTGGAAGGGATAGCGAGTTCATCCCTACTCAGGTTCTCTGGCCTGTCATAGCTCTGCAGGACTGTCCTAGTTTACTCTGCTGCTCCCTGCAAGGAAGCCCCTCCACTCCTCTGGGCCTCTTCCAATCCCCACACTTTTACCCTCACCACAAGCAGCAGCAAGGCAGGGTGGACAGCAGGTTCATACAGTAACACAGAAGCCCTCTTGGTTTTCTTGCTTTCTTTTCCTACGGATCCTAATGCTGCATCCACTTTTATCTCAACTATTGCCATCTCTCCAGCTCCATGCTCAGCTGGGATAGGTTGTGATGACAGCTCTACCCCCTGAAGGGTCACTGGCAGCTCAGAACCACCTTATCACCACCTGTGAAGCGAGGACAGCCCATCCCCATGTGTACGGCCCTATTTCCTAACACAGACTGCCACCTGTGCTAGGGTGACACTTGTGCCTGAGCTGCCAGAACTGAGGACCAAGGCAAGGAAGTCATGGGGAGAACACAACATTGTCAGAACTGCTATCATTCCTTTGAGTATGCAGGGACAAGTGCTCAGGTTCCAACCTGGTGACTCTTAACTCGATTTGAGGCACACCTACTAAATTCACAGGCAATACAGCTGCAGGGTGCATGACCCAGAACACCAGCATCAAACAAGAGAAAGCATTAACAGCAGGATGGCAAGACTTCGTTTCGTCTTAGCAAATGGCTTTTCAGCCTCACAGTACTACCATGCTAAATCAGTTCTACCTCAAGCTTGACTTCCTCATTATTTGTATCACACACAGTAACCACCAAAATTTAATCAGCATGTTTATTCAAACACAAGTTACACATAACCCTTCAAGAAATACATTGCAACTAAGCCTTCTCATATCAGATTTTTTCATTTAGCTTGTCTACAAGACATACTTTGCCGAAACAGCACAATCAGACTAATTAAATGGTTACAACAGAGAACTGCATGTGATGAAAAAACAGTTTAAGAGGAAGACCATACAGAGAACATACTACTGCATTACAGCCCAACATGGATCATTCAGGAAGTGATAGGAGGAAGTGTTTGCCAATAGAACACAAGTATACAGCATCATTAGTATACATTTTCCATTAATAATTATTAAAAAATAGAAAAACTGTTAGCTTCAAATATTACTTTGCTAGCCACTATACCTATAAGGTAAAACCATAAATGGACTAACTCTGCTTAGGAGGTGGAAAACATTAAGTCTCTAGAATTAACTAGAGCCCAATTCAGCAAGCTACTTATGCATGTGCTTAAGCCCCACCAACACTAGTAAGGCTTACACATGCTGAAGTATTATAATTAACATTGAGAGATTTCAGCATGCATCAACAGTGAAGTGCATGCCAAACACTTGCAGTGAATCAGGATCATATCCCTTAAAGTACAAATTACATACATACTATAAAAATCATGATCCTCCTCTCTCAATCTATTGTTCTATCAAAAGAAAAACCCCTACTGGGTACAAGAAAAACTGACACAGTTCCCTGAAGAAGCATAGCTTTTCATGTTTTATAAACAACTCCAAAAGCATGCACAAATCAGTGCCAGGGACAACCTATCTGAACTCTTATTTCCCATCTTCAGTCTTTCAGAACAACAGAATAGACCTGATTTGCACCAGTATAGTATTAAAACTCCATATGCAATTGGCAAGTTCAAGATCAAGGAACTTGTTTCTTCAGATCCTTCCCCAACTGATCAATAGATTCTTAGAACTATACAGCTGTACAATAATGTCAGTGACTATATACAATCCTGCACAATATACTGGAACAATGCCACAAAGTTACATAAATAAATGTTCAACTTGAAAAAGATTTAATTTCTTTTGCACTTAAGTGTTACTAAAAACACAATCTCTGCAATTTTGACCTTTTTCACCCCTCTCTAAAATTTAAAAAAAATAAAAATTCCTGTAGAATTGTCCTTGTCTAGAAGTCATCTGTATGTCTGTTTAAAACAAATCAGTCTCACCATAGCTGTGAAATACAGGTAGCCAGGAAAACGTTCCACATACTTGGGAATGAAGCATTCCCTTTTGGTTGGAGGAATTTGATTGTTGGGTTTGGGTTTTTTTTTTACTCTTACGTAACCCACTATATAATAGTGAACAAAATACACTTGTTTCATAGAAACAACTAACATTTGCCCACACCAGGCAAATGCTCTATTTACAGATTCATTAGGACTGCCTGACTGACAGTGAGTGTAAGTTGCTGAACTCCAAGAAACATGGAGCCTAAAACGGCGACACTCTCTGCTGAATCGCCTTCCCTTTGAGGATACGTCTTATCTGGAGAAGAGAAAAAGACAAAAACATGATATTCATCAGCTTGAAATGAGTCACAATCTGAAAAAAACCCACCCTAGACCCAGTTTTGCATTCATTTATGCAAGCCTAGATCCTGAGTTCAGTTACACCAGAACAGATCCCATTTTACAGCATTTGAACCAATGAAAGGCAACAGTCAGCAACTCAGCTGTGCTTAAGCTACCAGTCTTAGGTCGAGAGCCACTTTTTTCACCAAGTATTTGTATAGCTTCTAGGAAAAAGGGATTTTCTTCATCTGTTACTCAGGCCTAAAAACTGTCATTACTAATTATGACAAGACCAATAAAAGCATGAACTCAGGCCACAATGAGATGAGCAAGAGAAGGAATATTGCCACCAGTATGTTGAAAGGTTACAAAGACAGAGCCTATCTTGACAGGAAAAAGCTTTTGAGATGGAAAAAATAAAAGCTGCACATGAAACCTAAAATTTCAGGTCTGTATATTCTGCCTGATCTTGACCTTGAAGCTGAAGATCTAAAGAATGAAATGGCATTTGCCACATCTTTTCCTTGAAAGAGCTGCAACTCAAAACCCAAAAGAAACTTTTGGAGTGGAATACAGCTTTTGTGTGGATAGGGACAGATGGAAGGAGAGGGTTGCTACGAATTTTTTTACCTGTTCCCCTACAAGGCCGTCAGGAACCAGATGAACTGGCTGCTCATTCTCCAAGTTCCTGGCACTTGGATCCGCTCCCTTGCGCATGAGCAGGCGCACAGCATCCAGCTGGCTCACGCGGTACTGCAGGCTGGCAGCCACGTGAAGGGCTGTGTTGCCGTTGTAAGCCTGGGGATGACAAGGCAACTCCATGAAGGAAAAGTGGGGGCATGAGCCTCTCTTTCTCTGTCTGCATTATGAAAACATCACCATACCTTTGCATTAACAAAAGAGAGATAGTTGGGCAGCTCCAAAAAGAGACGAATGAGCTCCAGGTTTGCTTCTTCTGCTGCCAAATGTAAAGCGGAGCGACCACTTTTGCGATCCTATCAAAAAAGAAACTGTTTAGTCTCCCTGCAGGTGCTTCACCTATCCAGGGGGAACATGCAGACAAATAAAAAGAGAAAGCAAAGTAACTGCAGAGTGTTGAGCAAACATACTTGCACAACAATTCATCAAAAGTGAATCTAAATATATATATTTTAGTATCAACATCTAATGAACAATGGAACCTTATCTCATCTGCAGGCAAGCTTATATAATGTAATATTTGATATTTTGGCTACGTAATGGCCTGGCACAGCACAGACCTGAACTGCACAGGTAAGCAGCTTTTAATTAAAATTTGCAGTTCAAGAACAAGGTGTCATCAGCACCCTACTACTATGGGTACCTCAGTGCTCCAAACATATTCTTACTTTTACAACGCTGCTCACTGCAGCCAGCATAGCATCATTCTTAGTCTAGAAATTAGACTGTCACCTCCCTCTTTCCCCAGGGCTCATCTGCACTGATAATACCTTGCTTGGAATAAATGCAACATTCTCATCCTATCTGGGTAAATTAAGCTGTAGGGAAGCTTTCAAATTAGTCTGCTTCCTTTGTAATAAAGCTGAAATGCAGCGTGGGAGAAAAGGACATATTCTGCTCCCATTCAGAATGTGTCCAGAGACACATTCTCTCTGGATCTGGCACTTCAGACTAAGGCATTTTACTTACTTTCGCTTCAACAGAGGCTCCCATTTGTATCAGGATCTTGATGGTTTCTACCAGGCTCTTGTTTCTCAGCAGCAGCTCCTGTACCTCAGGGGAGTGAGGTGGCTGACAGTTCTGCAGTTCATGCAGCACAGCATTATGGGCCAGAACTGCACAGTGCAATGCTGTCAAACCTGAACATCAAGAAAAAAAACATCATGATAAATGAATAAATGCAATATAGAAGTATTGATTGCCTGCTTGTTTCAGAGGTTGGATAAAGGAGCTTCTATCCCCATTACGCCCAGGGATGGTTTCATATTTGTAGGTGACAGTGACTGCTCCCAAGCAGCTTGAGATTTGGACCGTCCATCAGCAAAAGAGTGAAGTAGCAGCCTACTGTGAACTCTCAGACAGTAGAAGATGAAAAAACCAATTTCTAATATAATTTTTTACAAAATATACACTAGAAAGAGCTGTTTTATGGAAAAGAGGTACAAATAAAACAACCCTCTACTGCCAGATTCTGGCTTCTGTATGCACTGACACAACATCGGCACTACAATGTTTTAAACAATGGCCAGTTACAACCTTCACTCTCCTTGCCAAACACAGCAGTCACACGTGAGAGGAAAGAGGTCCTGACAGACACAGACTAACCATGTTTTCATCTGACAGATACGTCAATTGTACCGATAAATTTCCATCTGACAAAGAAATACTGCATTTTTTTGCACTCCCATCAGTAGCTATAGAACATTGTACTGTCCAGTAACTCAGTAAATTATAAACTCTTAACTACTCACCATCATAGTTTGTTGCCTCAAGGTCCACATACTGATTGCTTCCCATGGCTCCCTTCTGGATTGCCTACAAAAGTAAGAGCAGGTACACATTTAGGTCTTATCCAAACCACATACTGCTTCAAATTTGTTTATTGTCTTACTGCAGTAACTGCAATAAAGTTGCAATAAATAACAGCATCCCTGGAAGTGTTCGAGGCCAGGGTGAAAGGGGCCTCTGAGCAACCTGGTCTAGTGAAAGGTATCCCTGAGCACAGCAGGGGGGCTGGAACTCGAAAATCTTTGAAGTCCTTTCCAACCCCAACCATTCAATGATCCTATGATTAAGAGGAGACTTACTGTTTTAGTTTGGTAAACTAGAGGATTCCCCCAACATTACTCAAAAATGTTGATGAGAACCTCTATGAGAAATTCAGTCCCACTTTAAGTTATATGTGTAGAGCCCTGAGACAGACTCACAAAGCTACTCAGAGAGAAAGATAAAGAAAGGAGCGGTGTTTCCAGAGTTTCCCAACACAGCTAATACCAAGGGTGAGAGTCAACGGCCAGGGCAGAGCTGTGCCTGCCTGGCTCTTACCTGGAGGACCTGGGCATGCCCCTTCTCAGCGCAGACATGCAGCGGCGTTCTACCCCAGCAGTCTGTGGTGTTCACTTGAGCCCCCAAGCTAACCAAGTCCTGCACAATGAGATGCTGGTTGGCAGCCACAGCAACCTGGAAAGCACTCTGCAAACATCAAGAAGAAAATTTAAGCTATTAGTCACCTGATCTCTAACAGGAAAGAGCAACTAAAACAAATAAAAACCCCAGCTACCTGGTATTATTTAAGCAGTGATTATGAATTCTAGGAAGCCAGGACAAATGAAGCAGAGCACATAGTTTTACCAGCTCAAGGTGATCCCAAGAAGTATTAATAGCTCAAGGTTAATATTAGTATGCAGGCTAAATCTTGGGGTTAATATTAAATAAGCATTTCACCACATCTTTCTCAAGGTTCAGACATGCAGAAGCACTCAGGTGCACAAAGCAGGTGCAAAGATTTTTTTCAGAACCTCACCTGGCCATTGTGCTCTTTAATATCCAGCATGTGCAGGGCAGCCATCTTCCTTGCAAGAACATAGGAGAGTGCTCGACGGCCCTGGGCGACAGCGATGTGGAGGAAGCTGCAGGAAAGAGGGGCAACAGAGTTACACCACCAGACATCAACGAGGGCTCAAGACAGCAGAGAACCAAATGTGTGGAAGGGGTGTTACACTGCCAGCTTCAGACCTCCTCTGTATGACTAAGACAGGAACATGGGTACTCCCTTACAAAGGCAATTTAAAGCATCTAAATCAGAATGTTTTCCTCCCCATCCAGCCAAGTCTAACAATAAGCACCTGAAATTAGACAAGACATCTACTCGTGTGCTGGCACTCTCATCGCAGCCATCAGCAACACCACACCTCTCACCTCATCAGCCAAACCACTGCACTTGTGACACGAACACTGCTATTGAACTGCTTCACTATAACCCACTGTCTGCCAAAACCCAAAGAGAAACATTCCCCAACCTCCCACATAAAAAACACCAAGATAAACGGCACTCACGTGTCTCCATCGGCATCTTTTGCAAGGAACTGGTCTTGAGAGATGTTAGCCAGTTTGTTCTCCTCCTGCTCCACTTGCCATTGAAAAAATGACTTGCCCAGCTGCGTCGTGCTTCTGGCAATGTTTTGGTCAGGCAGAGACACATTCAGAGTAGCCAAAGAGACACTGCGCTCCAGACTACTGCAGAGGTTGCTGGAGAGCAAGCTGAAGTTTGGGGCGTGATGGGCAACCTCAGCCTGCGGGTGGGCACTGCTCAGTGGCTGCAGGGGACTGGAGATGCTGTCCGAGCCTTCCGAGTCGTTCAGGAGGGACGAGAAGCTCTGTGACGGGCAGTACTGCAGCTCATGGCTCTCAAAGGTGTTCTGCTGGTAGGCAGGAGACTGGTCACTGGCAACAAACGGCCTGTAGTCCAGGGAGGCATCTGAAGGATAACTCTGTGACAAATCTTGGTTCTGGGATGCAGAGAACTGGTAATGATGTGGTGGATCAAGCATATGCTGGCTGGTGTGGTCTTGGAATGCTTGGTACTTCTGGGATGGGGAGAAAGCCTGTGTTCCTGGGCTGTCCTGGTACTGCTCAGCGGGCGAGCTGTGGCTGGAGACAGAGTGCAACCAGCTCACCTGCACCGTGTTCAGGGAAATGGGGCTCGACTCGTTCTTGATGTTTATAATGTTCTGAAGCAGATCAGAACTGCTGTCGTGCTTTGTGTCAGTTTTATGTGTCTCCTCCATGCTATCCATAGAAGTTGGTGTCTGGGGTGGGGTCTGATAGGGGGGAAAAAAAAAAAAACTAATCAAAACAAGCCCCAGAAAATTAAGAGGTATAGTTGTATCTGGTAGTTTCTGATCATACAAAGCAAACTGAAAAATAAAGGCACAGAAAAAAGTTACTACAAACTTACCAGGAGATGTGGGTGAACATTCGCTTGGCGTTTGAAAGAAGGTCCATCAGAGAGGAGTTCAGGTGCCTTTCTTTTGCCACTGTGACCCAGTATGCTCTTCAGTTCTGCTGGAAAGAAAACAAGTTTAGAATCCATTTGGAGGGTACTCTTACAATTTATTTAAAATGGTACTGCAGGGTATGTATTAAAAAATGGTCTACCTGTGTATGGTTCGTAGTTCACCAATCCTCCTTGTGCCTGTTAAGAAAAATCCAAATTATTCTGTTACTATAATGTTATTTCTGGGGGAAAACAAACAAAAACAAATAAACAAACACCAAAAACAATCCACCCAAAAAACCCCAAGAAAGCATCCATGACTTCCTTCTATAAACACAGACTATACCTTAGAATCATTCTAGTACGTGGTTGTCTAACCCTAACTTAATTGCTTTTAATTAAGGTTAGAAAATGGAAATACTTTAATGAAACTTAAATAAAACCCACTGTTTTTCTTTAGGCTTTTTAAGCTATTTGTTATAATACCACAAAACTCAAGAAAATCTAGAGAAAGACACTATTCCTTCCAGAGACCTGAGGATTTTTTTTTTTTAAACCTAAGTAACCCAGCCAATTTTACACTTCCTCAGTGCCATGGACTCTTCTATGCAAAAATCCTCCTGTGACAACACTTATCTGGGAAGCCTTCAAATAAGCACTCAGAAAAACGAATCTAACTAAATCAAAAATACCCTTTAACCTTCTCAGAATTTCCTGTACTTTTTGTCTTTTCACACTGAAAGGGCCTACCTTTACACTGTTTGCTTTGCACAGAGAGGTGCAATAGCGTGACAAACAAATCCGAGAAGAATCCCTAACCCTTCCAATGAATGATCTCATTCCAGTCAACACGGAATTTCTGTGGTTTCGCAACACAAATGTATCTTTATCCAGACTCCGTTTAGAAAAAAAAGCTTAGTAAAAACATTTTTAAGTGCCTCCTTCTCGCACGGTAAACCTTCTTTCTAATTTCTTCCCAGCTGTATTCTTCCATGATGTATTGAAAAGGAAAAACACTGATTCCATCCACAGCAGATAAAGCAGCTCAGTTCTAGTGTTACCGCAAAGTGCCTTCTTGCCAGCTTCAGTAAGCATTAAAACCCAATCTGTCAGTGCAGAAAGCTGCCGGTTACCTTGCTTTCCTCGGTGGCAGGACCCGAGGACATCTGTTTGCTGCTCCTGAAGTGCAGCAGGAGCTCCTTCACGGAGTTCTTCACACGGACCCCCTGGAAAGGTCCTCTGTGCTGCTTTCCCCCCGCCATGTGTTGTTCGACTGTAGAGACATGAAAACAAAACCCGAACTTAGGCCACCGATTCCGTTTTCGTTTAACAAATAATAAACAAAAAAACCCAAACAAACCAGG
The DNA here is from genome assembly GCA_013397775.1 of Eulacestoma nigropectus. NCBI lineage: Eukaryota > Metazoa > Chordata > Aves > Passeriformes > Eulacestoma > Eulacestoma nigropectus. Next base: position 2,265,823 of record VZTE01003928.1, read on the forward strand.
AACTCTTGTGGAAAGGCACCTAAATCCTGGTTTAGCAGAGAGGAGCCAGGGAGTTGCCCTCCGTACCCCTTCGGCATCCCACGGGCGAGCGGCTCCTCCGCTGCCCCGGGGACCGCCCAGCCGCTCCCGCTCCGAGGATGGAAACACCCCGGCGCTGGCCACGAAGCACCGGCCAAACGCGTCCGCTTTTCACCGTTTCGGCCGCTCTCACCCCAAAAGGATCAGCGGCCGGCTTCGCCCTCCGAGGGGACGGAGCGGGACCCGCGGCTCCGCGCTCTCACCGCCACCCCCCGGGGCCGGGCCCGCCGCGGGGAGCC